>JAOXYL010000039.1:12362596-12378986 GCA_028564955.1 Terapon puta
GAGAGAGAGAGATAATATTTTACTTGATAAATAATGGAGAATGACTTGATTTGTATCTAGGTACCTTGTACACAAAGGAGCAGACAAAGTCGATGAAACCACACTGCATCTTAGGGAGCTCATCAGCATGATTCCTGTCCATCATTGGCTAAAGAAGAAGAAGAAAAGGAAAAGAAAAAGAAGCAGGAGATAATGACTATTGTTACATTTTAAAAACAACACACATGGCACAGGCAACATCCAAAAAAAAAAACTTGTTCTTACAATAGGTTGCTGATCGAGGACTGTCCTTTCGAGGTCTCCCTGCTCCCAAAATTCTGCCGCCACCATCAGAGCAACCTAAGACCATGAGAACCAACAGAACGATGAGGACAAAAGAGTGATAATGCTTGCAGTTACATTACAAATCTGAGGAAGGGAACACACCTTGCTCTGAACCTCCCATGGCTTTGTAATGGCTGACAGGTCACAAGCTGTCATCATCATCGCCCTGTGGAAAACATGACACCATTCAAGAACATTTATGACTGACGGCTAATGCATCGACACAAGAGAATCTAGAGAAATGGTACTGATGTGGCTTTTCCACACAATAATTTCAGCGCTTACATGATAATTTCCTTTCTGGTTGGATTGTTGGAGATGTAGTTGATCCTCTCTTTTTCATCTGCCATTGCCTCTGTAGCTTCCACCAGCTTTTGAAACATGGTTCTCTTCCTGAAAGACGATAAATCAGTAAAATAATTGCAAAGCTCTTAAATCATGACTTGGGACTAATAATGCTATTCCGGCATTCCTCACTTGAAGTAGAGGGCGAGATCAGTGGCAATAATGCACACTTCAAACAGATGCTGCACCGTCTCAAACTGACGCTTCTGAAGGTTTTGGAAGATGTTCAGGTTCTGTGAACATAGAGAGCAGCTAGTGGGAAACACATTTGTGCATAGATTTTTGTCTATTTAAAACAAAAGCTACTGTTAAACACATGAATATCAAACTACAAGGACCCACCTCATCCTCCATCAGTGTCTTACTGTACTCGAGATGATGACGTTCCATAATAGAGGAGCTGTGCAGTTTTGCCAGCGGGGATAAACTCCTGCAAGAATACACAAGAACCAAAGTGTATTCGTTAGTTTTTTTCTATTTTTTTGGACATTTTTAATTTCTCACCATTAACTTGTCATTGAAGTATAAAAAAAAATTAAAAATCTCACTTTGTCTGGTAGAGATTGTTGGTTCCTCTATGGTCAATATCGTGGCAGAATCCGGCAGCAACCATGGCAAAGGCCTCGAGATCAGAGTAATACTTCTTCAATTTACCTGTCTATTGAAGAATAAGGGAGACAACCCTGTGTTAAAACATGCAGTCAAGGGAGTGATACAAAAAAACACATTAGAGTGAGAAATCAGACTCACGAGCAGCAGTGAAATCATGGTTTGTCCAACATTGAAGCCATGCCTCCAGTTGTGATAGGTAATGTCACGGTATCCCCTCTGAACGGTGTACATCCATCTTGTCAGGATCTGCAGCACAGACACAAAGGAAACAAAACAAGACCGCAGTGAGCTTTTGGCTTTGCATCTTTGGCTCAAAAGCAACACGGGTCAGCCAAGGTCAGCCTCGGAAGATATACAAACAACAGTAATAGCTTTAGTGGAAGTTCTGCTAGACCTCAGACAAAAATGTAATCTCTCAGAAAGCACAGCTGTTGGTGTATGTGAGGTTTCCTGACTACTTTTTTACTGTACCTCAGCTGGGACTTTGAACTTCTCAACCACCCCCAGCTCAAAGAAGCAGCGGATGCCGCACTTGACGAGGTCCACCTCTGACAAGGGGAAGTCACTGAAGCGGAACTCAAGCAGGTCCACGTTCTTGGCTTCAGGGATGGTGGTTCTCTGCACGGTGGAAACAGTGCAAACTGTCAGCGGGCCATCACAAACAAACTGTGTTTATGTGGAGTGTTAAATCTGTGGAAACTGTAAATATCAGAGTGCTTACCAACAGCTTGTACATCTCCTTCTGGTCACAGTCCTCTGGTGCAGAGCCAAACTTTTCTTCAGTGTTCTGTGGGGAAATGATGAGTTAAATCAGAGGTCGGGCTACTGATCTGTTTTCCGTCTGTCTAGAAAAAATGCCAGTCAAGCAGTGCAGCAGCTCACCAGAATGGTTTGCACTTCCTTCAGTGAGACCTTCGTCTGGTACATGAGCATTTCCTGGGCAATATCTTTCCTCCACTCTGTCCTGTTCAGTTTGTCATATGTGTCGCTATTCAGAGTGGACCAGCCAAGGAACTGAGTCAGGGCCTAGTGACAGGGAAAAATAAAAACAATCATTTAATTCTGTCATTTCAAGTATTACCTAATTATTTCATCAAGTTATCTCTTAATTTATATTCATTTATTTGTAAGACATATAAGTTATTAGAAAAAAAGACAAATAAGTGAAAAGTAAATAAAATAAATGTGATATGTAACAAAAATATGGTCTATTTTATATCTAGAGGAATATCTTTAACACATTGGAAAGCATTTTTTGCACGTAATAAATACAACAATATAAATTACATTGCGATAATTTGGGAATGTATTATAGATCTATTAGAAAAATAAACAGTTTAACATGATATAATAAAGTCCTAGATGAGAGATATTTTCCCGTACTTCTGTAATCTGTTCATCATTCTCATCAAATGGTCTGCCATCTTTTCTGTTGAAGAAAGTGGCAACACCAACAATTTCCTCCTTTTTGTTCACAATAGGAAGGGAGAGGACATTCTTAATCATCCATCCGCTCTCGTCCACTGGCTCTTTCTGTCAAATGAATTAAATAGGACATAAGCATTATTTTAGTAAGTAGTTGCGTTGTAAAAAAGAAGAAAAAGGGTTAAGAAATTGAATCCTGACTTGACTGAGCGAAGAGTGTCTCACCTGAAATGCAAAGTAGTCATCTGCCGGAGCATTCATCATGTTGCAGATCTAGTGGAGGCAAAAAGTTTGAGTATTTGAAGACAGATAAAGACAGACCAGTGATGCCAATTATCTAACCACTGCCAGGTTGTCATTAAAAAGAAAAACAAAGAAGCAAAAGTGGAACTTACAAATCCATTCTCAGCCACATATGATGGGAGTCCGCTGACCAGAGCCCAGTGGTCGGCAGGGGGACCGCTGTGGGTTCACAGAGGATGAGTGACTGCACGTCTTCTTATAAGACTATTCATACATTCATTTTCTATACCTGCTTATCCTGAACACACAGATATGTTAGCTATCTTGGGCGAGAGGCGGGGTAAATCCTGGACTGGATGCCAGTCAGTCACAGGGCTGACATAGAGGGGCAGACAACCACTCACGCTCACATTCACACCTAAGGGCAATTTTAGAGTCACCAGTTAACCTAACCTGCATGTCTTTGGATTGTGGGGGGAAGCTGGAGTACATGCAAACTCCACACAGAAGGACCTGTCTCAGCTAACCTGCTAACCACTCCACCACTGTGCTGCTCTCTTATCAGACTACCAGTTGAAAAATATGCATATACAGCTACATAATCAAGGGTTAGGGTTGATACTTACGGGATAACTTTAATTTCCTCTTTGTCTTCTAGCAAGTAGTCAATAATCTTGTAGAAGTTGATTTCCTGAATGTGTTAAAACTGTTTAGTTGATATTTTTATATTGATGGATGATAATAATGTTACAATAACAAACCCAGTGATGGACTTACTCTGCCGTCAGGTGTCTTGGGGCCTTTGTATGGCTCCTGCTCCCCTAGTTTGATCGCCCACTCATCAAAGAATTCCTGGTAAAGAAAAGGCCAAAATTACATTTCATGCTAAATTTTGATAATTTAAATGCACGCTGTAGTGTGTGTTGCTGCAGATGTCAGTCACATGAGGCAGTTGAACGTGAAAGCAAAACAACGTTGAAACCTCTTTTTTTCCCCTCAGCCCTTCATCTACAGCACTCACCTTGTCCTTGGTCATGTCTAGGAGCCCCACAGAGTATCTTTCAGCCTTGATATATGTCCTCACTGTGTACAGGGCTTTGTGAAACTGCCTCTCAATATCAGTCAACTCTTCAAACACTTTGCTGGCTGACCACAGCAGCACCTACAACATGCGAGAGAAGCAGTGCTCATGACTTTTATGGAAGGCTTTCATTCTTGTGTCATTGTATTTATTGGTTTTAGGGCAGTTGGGAAAAAATATGATGAGGAAAGTGCTTGAATATTTTCCATGTGTTTCGTTGGAAAACAAGTGGATTTAATACTGTATATTTTTACCTGGCTTCTCCTGGACTCCACATCCCACATGCAAGCAGTGTGGGCTTGGATAGCGACCACGGCAGCAAAGTTCACATATTTATTGAAGAGCTGTAATAAAAGAGCAGAGAGTTTAACTGCTCAACCCCACATGTTCCCCCTCAATATTCCCCAATGGCAATGGATTACAGTAATTTTCTCTGATGACCTCTAGAGCTAAGTGAGGTCACAAAACAAGATGAGAAAAAAAATGTCTGAGCTTCCCCTCACTAAAAGGATTACTGTATAGGTTGAGCTGTCATAACAGTGACCCTGAGCCAAGTATCTAAATATTCAGGTCAGAGACAGGAAGCTGGTGGGCTAAAATTGGTCCTTGGTCATTTTACATGGCAAGTCAAGATAAGGAGATGACCCCCGTGCAGGTTTTGTCTGTCCACAAAATAAGTGACGCCTGTTCGATCTTGTCTTTGTAAGCCATTCTGGGAAATACACTTGGACAAATATCCCATTATCAAAAATGACCACTCACCTCCTGATCGCTCTTCGAGAATTGATCAGCACCTTGTTTGTTGAGAGCCATGATGACACCGATGGGTTCCTTTCCGCTGATGATGGGAGCAGTGAGCATGCATTTGGTGGTATATTTGGTCTGTTTATCCACAAAGTCACTGAAATGAGAGTCCTGAAAATAAAAAGGAGAATGGTTAAAGGTCGTGTGCAATAAATCACCTGAGAAATGAACACTCATGCATCCTATAAATTAACTGGGTTGGAAACCAGCATGAGAAATTATGCACACTAAGGCTGACTGTAATTAAATACTTGATAACTGCAAACTGCACACAGTTCTTGTTAGAGTTCTGAAAACACTGTGATATTAGGTCTTATTTGTCATTTGAAGCAATGAGTTATCCTTGTTCTTCACTCACCTTCTTAACATCTGCAATGTTCTGAGGCTTCTTGGAGTGTGCTGTCCATCCAACAATACCCATGTCAGTGGGAAACACTATCTCTACGTTGGGGTTCACTAAATTTTTATCATATCCAGAATTGTGCGTCACATCGAAGAGGATCGTGGACAGCTCAGGAGTTCCGTTACGAGACCTGTAGCCAAAGTAGCTGCAGCGATCAGCCTGGATCAGCAGAGCGATCCTTTGCAGAATTTTATGCAGGGCTTTCTCCAACGGGTTGCTACCCTGCATCTCCTTTATGAGCTCGAAGATGAACTCAGCCTCCTGGATGGTGGAGACATCCTTGTAAGAGGCTGGGTCTTTGAGCTGGACCTGGTTGCTGAAAGCAGCAGTGATCACATCTGCTTTGACTTTCTTTTCGTAGTACTCCTTAGCAAACTGTGGGTTGTTGTCAAGGAACTTCTCTACAGTGTCCTTGTCTGCCATGGTGTCCAAGTGTGGATGAGTGATCCTTTCTGTAGCTGCAGGAAGGTGGCCCTCTCAGACAGGTGCAGCTAGACGGAGGTAGAGCAGAACAGGAAAAGTGGTTTCCAGATAACGTGGCAGTGCAGACCCTACTGAGGCATCTCGCAGACTCCAAAGCTGCAGCTCCAACTGTCTCCCCAGAAGCAGAAGGTAGTGAGTGGCTTACTGGGTAAGGGGATCCCAGGGGGGACTTATGACTGTGACGCAGAGTCATAAACCTCCTGAGCTTTCTTAACGTGTAAATCCAGCCACTTGTCATTTTAGTGGGGCCAATCCCATCACAGATAATGATAGCTGAGTTATGGCACTTGCAGTATGACCTGTGCTGCAGGCAAGAGCAAGAATTCAAAACAGCAATTGTCCTTGGGGGGCTTTTCTGAACATATAGAGATTTCCGGCTCATCTCATCTCCAACACCATGTTTACTGCTTTGGCAAAGTAAAAGTCAAAATATTGTTGATTCATTAACAAAAGGCTTGAAAGTGATGCAGTATGAGGTAAAGTATAGTAAGTGATTAGAGGAGCCACTGACCACTTCATGAAAGATGCATTTAAGTGTCTTATGATGCCTAAGAGGCTTTGTATGAGAGACAGTAATATTAATATCAAGAGCTGGTGAATTCAGAACAGATACTGACAGCCAGCAGTACTTTGGTTGCATAAATCTACAGGCACTCCTCCAGACAGAGATGAGCGTGAGTGTGTTTATCTCACAGGTTTTCCTGGTCTTCCTGTGGTAGATAGCAGCTACATCTCACCACTGACAGGATTAAGTGGGATTGTTAACTGCTGCTTGGACTTTAATTACCCTCGTTGTGAGGCAAACCACCAATACTAGTGTGATCCGGTTCGGTGACACAATGTATTTCCACATCAGATGACAAAAAGTACATAGCATGACTAAATAAGGTGCTCCAATCTTTTTCACAATAACACTTTAATAAATAAACATTGTTTGTAGTAATAACCTGGGTTGTATTAGAGCAATACACTTTGATTATTTCATTTTTGTAAAAAAAAGATTGAAGACTGACAAAATATCACAAAATAGCACAGATTTATTGTTACAGTGTTGTCTCTCTCTTAAATCTAATATATAATAATCATGGATGTATCCCTTGAGTATGACCAACAATGGTTGGTGGTTTTCTCTGCGGTGCCACAACAGAGCCACAGAACAGCCTGCGCCAGCCGTTCTTGAACTGGCAGACTGAGTAGAGGATGGGATTGAGGGCTGAGTTGGCCAACGTGAACGTTACCACCCAGAAGAACATGGTAGAAGACACATGTAAGTGGCCCAGGAAGTTCCTGGCCAGGATGAGGAAGGTGATGATGAAAACAGGGCTCCACATGATTAAGAAAGAGAAGACGAGGACCATCAGAGTACGGAAAAGCTTCATGTCCTGGCGGGAGACATGGTACACAGCAGGCTGGCAGTCTCGGGGTCGGAGCCTCCACCGACTATTTTTAGCAATCTGTAACACAAATAAAATAATATTACACAGTAGTCCTGCATTGTCCTGTTGTTTTCTCTGCCTTTTGCCCTGTTGTCTGTCTTTTCTTGTGTCTCGTGTTCCATGTGTTAGTCTGCCTTGTGTTTCTTGTGCTCCCTGCATTTCTTGTGTCCTCCTTGTCTCTTGTTTCCGGTCTCATGTCCATGTATTTAGTCCCTCCAGTTTTACTCACTTCCTGTTTTATTTTGCGTTCCCTCTTCTCCTGACATGTCTGCACTTAACTTCCTGTCCTGGCCTCTGATTATTCTGCTCCTCCCCTGACAGATCTACATTTTGATTTACAGATGTAGCCTTTGATTGTTTCCAGTGTTTCTCAAATATCTGTTCACACTGTGGCATCTCAGAATCATTGTCTTTATCACTTTAATTTCCACGTTGGTCGAACTGGTTGCTCAATTAAGTATTGACCATTCATAATCCAACGCCCTGAACCAACAGTTACCATTTCCAGCATCAGTAATCAATAAAGCACACATATCTCTGCTCACAGGTGACAAAGAAATGACTCAAAGGCCGTACAACCAGAGTCAACACATCTGTCAGAGGACAGGCTTGGGTAGGCATTAACTGTTGAATTTTACAAGGGAGAATCATCAGAAGAGTAGAGCAAACCTGATAAAGCCTGTTCCTCTTTGACATATTGTCATTCAAAAAATATTTCCACAAATGAGCCACATCACTGTACTGGCTGACGTGTTCCTTTATCATCGTGAATGTTGCTGTTTATTTTGAGTCTCACATGCACCATCCTGCTACTGTAACTACTAACTAGAGCACCAAATGTGCATTAATCCCCAACTGAAAATAGTACCAAATAAAAATGCTACTTACTCCTGCTCGAACAATGTTTGAATTATTTAAATATTTTTGTAGATTTCTATTTACAACCCACTTTTAAACATTTACATCTAAAGCAGTGTCACAGACTGGGTAGGAAAAGCAAACAAATTCTCCAGCCTTGTATTTTGTGTGGCTAGGATGCCCTGATCCTAAAAAATGCCACCGTCCCTTCCATCACTTAGTAAAAGCCAATGCTCTGCAAACCCACCTGTAAAATTTTGCTGTAACTGATGACAATTATTGTTCCTGGGAAAAGGAAGCACAGGGCAGTGAGGGTCATGTCCCACACAATCTCCCCAGTTGTGTCAGGCCACTTGAGAGTACAAATGCGTACATGTCCCTGTGAAAGAATACAAACATAATGGAGAGAAAGAAAAATGAATAGAAAAAGCTTCAATTTCGTCCACCAATGCTATCATACCTGCTCAGGGAACTTCACCTCCATGACAGTGAAGAACAGACTGAGGGGCATGGAGGTGAGAGCAGAAAAGGCCCAGATGAAGAAGAGGGTGGCGGTCACCACACTGGGGTTTAAAGTGGGCACGGTCTGCAACCGAAGAATAGCCTGGACCCTCTCCACGCTGATGGAGGCCAGGGTAGTGATGGTGACGCAGCCGCTCACACAGATGACATACAACACAGTGTGACAGGCCGCGTACCCCAGCGTCCAGGACACGGTCCAACGCACTGCCACGATCAGCGGGATCGTGCTGACAAACAGCAGGTCGGCCACAAACAAGTTGAGGGTCAGGATGCTCACGTTGGCCTGCAGTCTGCGTTTCCAGGTTACCAGGGCTGCAGCTCCTGTGTTTGCTGCCACGGAGACCAGGAAGACAGCGGTGATAGCCAAGGTCTCAACAACAGTGGCGGCGACATGGTCCGAGTAGTACAACTCAGAGAAGAAGGAAAAATAAGTGAAGTTTCTGAAGTGGAGCGAGTGAGGGTGAGGGTTAACATCCATAAGGGCTAAAAAAGAGGATCTAGATCTGTGATGCTTCCTGATTTTCCTCCTGTAGTCTGGCAGGAAAGTGAATGAGGAGAAGGTACTGATAAGGCATAGTGACACCAGATAAAGGTGGGAGGGATGGAGGGTGGTGACAAACGTTTATAACACTGTTTGCAACAGCTGCCACACATTTGTGCTTTTGTTTTCCAATATGCAGAAAAACATAATTTTACCCTTCGTACCTTAATGTCTAATTGTGCAACCCAGCTTTTCTGCAATTTTCCAACAATATCAAACACAGAGATTTAATCTCTGTTTTTAATCAGAACACACTGCAGTTTGTTGTTGACTTGACAAGGAGTGGCAAGACTTTACTGGGTTAATCCCAGTTCTAATCTTCAATCAACACAGCTGTTGAACAGTAATGCTGTGTAAACCGCAAATTAGCTGCTGAAATCTAATTAGCTTGATACCACTTTTATTTATGCTGTGAATTAGATCACCAGTTACTAGCAGGTAATCCAGTGGCGATCTGTAACTCATCAGCAGCTGAGAATAGGCTTCTCATCTTATGCGAGTTAAAACATGTTTGGAAAGATTAGAGATCTCTGTGAGAATGTTTGCTTGATTAAGTAGTTAAGACACATCCTCCTGTCTGTGACGTATTTTTGACATGCCTGGTGTTCATAATCTACAAGGCCAGAGGAGAAACACCCTCTTAGTTGCCTCTCAGACAGGCTAAGCTCATATTCAAACTTTCCACGAAGACGTTTCTGTATGAAAAGTTCTTGAAGTGCAAAGCGAGCCAGGAAGCGTCTAAATCATATTAACATCTTTTTCCAAAGCCGTTGGGGTCAACCCTTGGTTCCCTTTCAAAGCCCACAGCCATTGCACAGACCTCTGCCTCTCCATATTGTTAGCTAGCAATACTAATCTGCGTCCTTAAATAGCGACAGAAAGGGATTAACTTACACAAGCAGTTTTGCTAGTCATCTGGTTTAGACAGTGTGACCTGGGATGGGGTCAAAGACCAACATGAACATGGTTTGACTAAGTCTGACACAAAAGTATTAATATGATTAATTCTTAACACTAACAAAAAAAGTCTTCAGCCATGCTACTGTGTTAGGCAGTGAATATTTGCCAGATTCAGAAGAGACTGTTAGCCTGCTATCAGCTGCGAATTAGTGCAGCAGAATGTGGCTGATGGGAATGCATTTAGGTTTGCAGGTATTCAGACATAACTGAGCAAATTGAAATTATACTTGATGAAAAGCCAGGAAATCACCAGACTCAGTGGACTTGGTCAGTTAAAGTTTGCTGAATATTTGTTGCAAATTTCAAGGAAATCCACCAGTGGTTCAGTCACTCAAAAACATAGCAGAAAATCATCAAAGTAAAAAAAAAATTCTCTCAGTACAACTGTTAGATGTTGAGATATTTCACTGAATAAGTCAAACATTTGGCCTGCTGGTGCAGCAAGATGAAAAGCCAGAGGATCACTGAAGTAACTAGAATTCTTCCATAGACCTTAAACATCTGCAGAGATACCAAAGATTTTCAAGAATGCATTTTAGAGCGACCTACAGCTTTGTGGGTTTGTCTGTAATCCAGAGAACAACCTCAGCTACTCTACATTGTACTTTATTAGAATAACTTGAACATCTGGTAACACAGTTACAGGTGAAATTCATATTGCAAAGGGTGCAGAACTGAAGAAGTTCTTGGCACAGCTCACTGTAGACAGATTTCTAGATGATTCATCAGTTCCCTGTAGTCACTGGCAGAATACTCGGCCAGGCAGCCGGGACAATGCAGGAAGCTTTCATTCAGCGAGATGCTGAGAGGGGAGGAGGTAAAGTTTTCGCTGGAGGATGGGTGTGCTGCTCCACATGAGGCGGGGTCCTGCTGCTTGCTCTGATATAAATGGAGAACAAATGGAATCAAGCAGTTATGGATAATAAGACTGTGGCTAAGTAAAGCAGCTTTTAAAGTAATTTTATTTTTCTTGACATACAAAACTTAAAGCTGCACCAATCAATATTTGATACTGATCGATATTTAATATTAGCAACATATCAATTTACTATATGTAATGTCAAAGGTGTCAACTATATCAACAGATTTTTATCATCAAACTACAATTTGTCAGCGCTCTTAGGAGCCTTTTAGTGTTAGTTTAGTTTAGTTTTTTCTGGCCCATTACATTGTTGCCAACTTGTTGGGCGGTGAGTACTACATGGACTTTTGTCTGTCCAGAGAGAAACCAAATGAATGATTATGTTCCATCCATTGATGCAGTTTTAAAGTTCATTACAGATCAAGCTAGGAAACACTGATTACTAATCTAGTCCTTTGCACTATTCATGCCAACCTTTGACTGTTTTGTCACATGGTTCCTAGTTTTTGGCAGCGTCTTCAGAACTCTGACCATTTGCTTTGTTAAATAAGAACAGTTCTGCCTCTCCTCCTCAAGGTCTTGTGAAGCAATCTTGACCTAAAATTTAAAAGTTCACTTTACAATGGAGAGTATAAATATGGGAATAATAATGTTTAAATATCAAGAATAATCTTGCATATATGAGGAGGTAAAAAACATATGAGATGTCCACTCTTCAGTATAATTAAGGTGGACACAAGTCCTCCTTCAGGTGTTAATTTGTGCCATGATTATGAAGAGTGGGTGGCTTGGAAACATCCCTTAATTTCTAGTTAAAACTAAGGATTCATTCATGAAATATTTACATTGTAACATAGAAACATTCATACAAAGCCAGCCTGCTTGTCATACCTGTCGCTCCAAGTCTGAAATCTTTTCCTGGTCTGCATGGTGACAATTTAACATGAACTTTTGACAAAGAGACGCCTGAGAAGAGAGATTTTTTTTACTTGGTGTCCATCTTCCCCTGAAAACTGAAGGTAAGATTTTTATTTTTCCTGCCTACAGTGAAACATGGGTTTAATGAAAACGTACCTGCAACTGAAAGTTAGCCGACCTCCGCTTCTCCTTATTCAGTTTGCGCTGAAGGTCTGAGGTCTCCTCACTCTGCTCTTCCTCCTCAGAGCCACACAAATCTTCCAGTGTGATTTTCCTGCTTCCTTTTTCCGTCTTCAGCTGCTGCTTGAGTTCCTCCACCTCACTCCCCCTTTCCTCATACCTACACATAGACTTATGTGTCATGTAGCTGACTACCATTCAAACCTTCTCCAACTTTAAGCAGGACTAAATTGTTTATTTTCTAACAGCAGACATACCACTTTTGGGTTATTGTCAGTTCCTGCTGGGTCTCATTGACTAGCTCTCTGAGAACCTCCAGCTCATCTTTGGCTTTCTGTAACAATCTTTCATAGTGCTCCTTCATTTTG
Organism: Terapon puta; assembly: GCA_028564955.1. NCBI lineage: Eukaryota > Metazoa > Chordata > Actinopteri > Centrarchiformes > Terapontidae > Terapon > Terapon puta. Next base: position 12,374,962 of record JAOXYL010000039.1, read on the forward strand.
CTCATTCGCTCCCTCTCTGTGAGACATGAAAACAAAAAAGTTAGAAAGAGAAGAATATTACCCATCGACTTACACAATCAAAGTAAAAGTTATATATAGCCTTACATGTGCAGCCTGTAGCGATAAATAACAAGATTTCGACAGTGTATGGAAGCCGCAAACTATAATAGTGGGCTACTCCAGGGCAATCTTAATATCTTAAAAATCTTGTTGTGACAGTCTGTTGCCCCTTGTCGCCTCCAGTTGTGAGTGCCCACTGCCCACTGTCCCTCTGGCTCACCATCTGAATGGTCTTCATTGTGCTGCCGTGAGCGGGCTTGATTGGCTTCGTTCAGCTGCTTCTCCAGCCATAACATTCTGGCCAATATCGCCCTCACGTAGGCCTCTCTCTGCTGGTCATATTCCAGCCACTGCTTGTTCTTCTCCAAGGCCTCGGGGGTTTGAATACAAGAATGAAAGGCACATCACAGAGAAAAACAGAAAAAGAGTTGTGCCAGGGGGAGGGCTACAACGAAGGAACACTCAGCAAGACGTTTATACTGTACACAGACGCTCACCCTCACTTAGAAACGAAAACAGAGTATGAAGTGATTCGGCATTAACTAAAAAACAGAGAGAGATCTTTTTGAGCTGGGTGGAACTTACATTACTGAGGTGATTCTGGAGCTCTGTTACCTTGTTGGTCTGTTTACCTGAAGAGGATTCCTATATGACAACAGGAAAATACAAACAAATGCCTTATTACACCTTAGTGAATGAACGACTGACTTCACCTAACTGCTGTAATAAAAGACACTGCATTGTGACATGTCATAACAAGGCCGAAAAGAGAGGTAGGGTCTTAGTAGGATTGAGAGCATCAAATTCTCAAGTGCTTTGAGACTGTGCTGGTATGCTGTGTCTGAGGAGGTGGGCTTTTATGGAAGAACAGTATCCGTCCTCCCACTGGAGGACAGTTAAAAACAACTGCTGCCATCTACTGGTAGAAAATTGGTAACGGGGGCTTAGTAAATCAAAGTCCAACCACAGTCCTCCCTCAGCAAAGACATTAACAAAATACATTAAAAAGCAGTTCAGTTTCAAGGTCCTGTTGTTGAAGATGCTGGCTCACTGTCACACTATTACTCTGACACTTTAGCAGAAGCAGCTGTTTTCAATGTTATCAGTAACACCTGGGCTTTTTTTTATTATTTGCCTATATTATTTGCTAAAGTTTTGCACCCAAAGTTATCTTCAGAGTGAGTGGAATGATTTGTAATGGGGTGCCAAATATGTAGTGTGATGGAAAATTTGACAGAAAAAGCAGAATTTGTTGGAATTTTCACAAATTAACACAGATTTTGTTATTCAAGAGCAATCTGGCTAAGTGAATTTCAGTAAGTAAGTAAATGAAGTAAATGTTTATTTCCCACACGACTATACTCATTTATATTAGAATAAAGCCAGCCTATACCTTCTTCCTTGCAACTTTACTCTCAATATAGTTGAGTTGAGAGATTGTTCTGGATATGTTATATGTTTATGTTTATGTATACTATGTATACAGACTTTATCATTTATTGTTATTTATATTCTCTATTCCTGTGTATGTCTGCTGCACTAGATGCCATCCTCGTAGGTGGAAACCTACCTGGCAATAAAAGTGTTTCTGATTCTGATTTCTTTGCAGTACCTGGACATGTGTCTCTGTCTCCTCATACTCACCACGTCCATCTGCTTTTCGTCTTTCTTATTCAAATGCTCTGACGGCGAAGCCATCTCCTCATCATTGGCCGTCACCTGCTGACAACTCTCCAGCTTCATAGTTGCAAGAGAGATGAACCTCTGCGTGAAGATATTGAGATATCAAGTTGATTCACTAATGCTCAGCAACCGTAAAATAATTTCTTACGGTGTAAGTAAGTTGGCTAGTTGATTGAGTAGTTTGTTTCACCTCAACAAGCTTATTGTGCTCTGAATGTTGACGAGACAACTCAGCCATGGTCTTCTTCAGATAGGCATTCTCCCTCTTCATATTGCTGACTCTCATCAGAAGCTCTGAGTTGAGCTTTTTCCTGAACAAACCCTTATATTTGGAGGACGCCATCTCAGTCACCTGCAAATATCACAAAAGGCTCAGCAAAAAATAAACAGAGTTTGAATATAGACCAATGCCATCAATGCATTAATAGTTGCAAAACATCTTATCCTAATAACTGATTCTTGACTCTTAATAATTTTAAGATGCTGTTGATTCTGTATCATAAAGGCCCCTTTATAGTACAATAACATGAACATGATTAATAGGTATTTGATGGTTGTGTTGTATCTGTATTTTGACCATGTAATTCTATCAAGGCGAACTAAACATTACAAATACCATAGAAATTTCAAAACTAGTCAATGATTGCCTCTAAATTATAATGTTTTGAATACCAATCTGGAGCAATGATTGAATTCAAAGTTGTCCACACAGATACAGAAATAAAATGTAAAAAATATATATACTTTTTCAGGACAACTGAGCAAAATCCTGATGAAGAGGTTTCAGCTTTTAGTGACTTAAAATTCAAAGTTACTTATTTTATTCTTGTTACTAATTGTTAATAACACTTATTTTTACAAATTGAGAGGCCATTATATTTTATGAGTAACTTTTTTTAAAACTGTTTTTGGCAACAGACTAATATATGAACCTTTTAAGTTATTTCATTTAATGTTTCTATCTGTTGGCTGACAGTAAACATATAACAATAACATAGCATATCAAATATTACCAAATAAAACACTCATTTACTCAATGATGTTCATACTGGATTTATATGCTAATAAGCAGATAACATTAACATATAAAACAAAAAAAACTGATATTTGCATACTCTTAAGTTGGTTGTGTTTGCCAGTAACAATGACAAAAAGAAGATAATGCCACATCATTTTATTTTAGTTACGTAACCAATTACCTTTTATTCATTTAGCTGAAATAGCACAGTTAGCATAGAGTGCTAACCAGCTAACAGCTAAGTAGCTTCTGCTGCTGTAGTTAAATCAGGCTCTCCAGCTCAGAATAACTCTGCTCTAAACCCACTGTAGTAACATTAAGTCATTTTTAATTAACATTACCTGAGAAGACAGGGAACACAGCTAGCTACTAGCTAAATGTGACCGCCGAAAACAGGATACAGCACAACTGGAGTTTCTCCTAAAAAAAAAAAAAGTAAGTAATTAACAATATTGTTCTGGAGTAAGTATTTGCGGCTTATTTCATTGGGAAAAAACAGCTATAGATTGCCGTAAAATAACTTATAGATGTTATAAAAGGGTTATTACATATACCTAGCTAGTTTTCATCAAATAAACTCACAAAAAGCATTTATTAAAACAACAGACAAACTACTAATAATAATTCTCCCGCCAAGCAAAGTATTTCCTCAATTTGGTTGCCAGGCAACACAAAACAGGGAGAGGCAGCTACCACAGACTGTGTAAATATGGCATATCTTCGTAATATAAACAGACAGAGACAAAAGGCTTATTTAATCGACTAAATATCATTTTCGCAGTAACATTTAACTTAGTTCACTTTCGTGACTGCTTTAAAATCAACAGTCAATGTTCCTCAGCACAACCTTTTTTAATGTTTTTGTGTTTTTCCAGCTTTTCAACGCTCACTAAATTCAGCACTTATCTTCCTCCTGTACCCTGTTAATGTCTCTCAACAACTGAGAAACGTTTCTCAGAAAAAAAACTAAACTAAACTAAATGAAAATCAGACATTGTAGTATAAATAATACTGCGGTACTTAGTTACACCACAGGGGGGCGTTGCTGCACAAGAGAAGACTCCGCTTGTTTGACTGGACAGTGAATGAAACAACCCATACCTGTCACACAATGCGGACTTGAAATGTATATAAGTGTGAAACAATTTAAGAAAGGTGGTGCTGAAGCTGCAGGAGCCACTTTTAAGACTCTTTGTGAACTGACCTAAAGTGGTAGTGCTGACTGGCTGGCTGGTGTGTTTAATGCCTCTGACTCATGAGCGAT
>JAOXYL010000039.1:12381559-12406893 GCA_028564955.1 Terapon puta
ATGAGCAGAGGAGCATGTTTTAACTTCACTGAGCTTTTAACCACAGGACTCGCTGCGGCCATGTTAAGACTTGCAGTCCAAGCAAAGACGGCGCTTTGTCTCCTTCACAATAGCACTCCAGGTCTCACGAAAATGTTGCCTTAAAAGGAAAAAAACTCACTTCTTTTTAACCTTCTCCACTGTAGCCTCAGCCTAACTTTCTCTATTTTATTTGTTTCTTATGCTTACACATAGTTTTTGAAACAATGTGAGTTTGACCCTTTTTGTTTCTCTGTAGTGCAGACAAGAATGTAGACCAAGTAATGGCATTTCCACTGACTCACTTAGTGACTGACTGTGTACAGTATAAATTATTCTGAGGCAGGCACAAGGAGAGGTGGGGGAGGGAGGGGGTGTCTGCCTCAGCCACGAATGCACTTAGATATTTTTCCATGATCAGGAGGGTGAATAACAGAGCTTGCGCTGGCTTGTCATTGGCACATCTGTGATGACTAGCAGCTCAGCCTGTAATGCTGTAATGCTCTAATGAACTTTAGACACTGTGTCAGGCTGATTCTGCAGGGAAATATGTTTGACTGAGCATGCTGGCGACACAACTATCATCCAGGTCCACAACCTTGAGAAAATCTAGAGAAGGAATGTGACTTAAAGAAGGATATCTTATCTGTGGTGCTATCAAGATAAGCCGTCTCCACAAACTGGCAGTGCAAACTGCTGAGTTGGTTTGGCAGAGATTTTTACACATAAAATGGCTTTGTTTAAAAAAGATATGCAAGTTGGGGGAAAATATATCAGTGACTGAGGCAAATCATAATCTGGCTTTTGCCCAAAAAATGTGTTCCTTTCATTTTCAGTGGAGTCGTCGCACATACTTGAAACTTGAGTTTAAAGTTTTGTTTACTAGTTTCATTAGGGTTATATGTACACACATCAATCTGGTCCTTGCATGTGACCTCTGCTCTGATAGAGACAGTAAACTGCCACACCAGATTTCCTCTCTGACGTCTCCTCCAAAGTTTGGCCCTACTTTCCAAGAGTTGAGAATCAGAGAGAAGAAAAGCAGAGCCCAAGCATAATCCTGAGTATGATTTTTCCTGTTCTCATGTTGCTTCAGACTGCCTTTTTACCCGCCTCCTTGGCTCTATATTTGTCCTCCCTTAGACTGAGCATGGAGTGCCCAGCACATGCCTGTGGTAGATGTTAATTGTTTCCATCTTTCTCGTCTTTCTTGAGCACTGTTTTATCATCTTAGGGGCTGGCCTGTGCAACCAGCTGGTCCGTGTCACACGCTGAAGTGTCCCACATTTTTCTGAAAGATGACACTGCTGCTCCCAAATGACTCTTTTCAAAAGATTTGCCAGGCAAAGTGGATGTTTATCACAAGGACCTACAACATACAGAATGAATATTGATTAGTGGTCAAGAGGCTATTTTGCCCCATGGCATCCACCACAAATGAGTGACAGACTTCTGGGAGGATCTCAGAAAATGCCCAGTGTGTCACAATCCACTGCGGTTATTAATCAGTATCACATGACTTCTGCTTGGTAGAAAGAGAAACAATGTAGGTGTTGTTGCTTGGTTTCTCATATTATGTGAAGAAGTGAAATTGGGAAGTGGAAACTGTCAAACATCCATGGTAACGATTAACGACAGTAATTTATTCTGGCCCCAGTTGCATGAGTTCATCATGCACTGTGGAACCAAATCACCGAAACCATTGGTCCTTTTAGCTAACTGTCTTTAAAAATGGTTTCCATCCAGCTACAGTAATTCATTTGCATTTATTGCATGACTATCTGACTAAAGGTGCATTGATGTGGTTGCTTTTCAGGTTCATTGGTTCTGCAAAAATCCCTCTGAGAGATTTAGCCGGTGGTCACCTGAAGTTCCTCCCATCCAAGAACGTCCCCTTGGTCAATGAGAAACAACAGGCTGTTGGGGTGAATATATTTAGTTATTAAAGTGATCCAAAGTACATTTCATGCATCTTTACATGGCTCTTTATGCTCAGAAAGCTTCAGCTCTGGCATTGGCTGATTTCAGGTGTCTTTATAGGTCTGCAGGAAGTCACTGAATTTGAGTCCTTTGACATATCATCTGATATTAAGCATATATACATGAGTGCTAAAAATGCTAACTGAGAGACTATTTACTTTTTTAGGCAACCATTAATTTGTTCATTCAGTATGAACCACCTCCCAATGCTGCTCCAAACCTAAATGATCAGCCTGATGAGGACATGTCTTATGCAGATGGTGGTAAGTAGACAAACAACCTTAGAATGAAAATAAGATGGTAATGTCTTCATGTGTCCCTGTAATATCAGTCAGATTTGTTTTTTTGGCTGCACATTTAAAATTTTCTGAGTTCAAGGAAGAATAAAATCCACCACACAATTCCGTCCTTTGAGGCTAAGCAAGTCTTGATCAGGACTGATAGCTCTCAACAGTTATAAATCTACTTAGATGACTTGTCACACATAAATATAAAGATCATAAATGAATATAATTCTTTTTGTAATCTGTAGCACAGACTTTTATAGTGTTTGCCTGCAGTTGCCTCCATTCTGTATCAGTAAAACAGAACAAATGAATATGCATATGATCACCAAAACTCTCCATGTTTGAGTTTAGTACCACTGTCTAATGGGGAGCCTTCACAGGTCACCTTAACATTAAACTTTTATACCCTGCTATTTCTAGCAACAATCTCCACCTTGGTGATTTTAACTATTTCTTTTCAGTTACAACGGCCTTCTGGTGATCAATGTATTTCAATCATCCCTTGGGGGTGACACAGGCACTTTTCCCATCTGTCACTTTGGTGGGGCTTTGCACGCTGCTGTTGAGGGAGGGCAAACATAGAGACACAGTAGTTTTAACACCAGTGAGCCCTCTTGTAACTGGATTATGTATTATGTAATTATTCAATTAATTGGGAGGTTTATACTTCATAGGTTTCTATATGTAACACTGGTTAGTAACAGTGGAATGACAGTAACAATAGAACTGTTTTAGGATTACTTTACTAATACTGAAGCACCCCCTATTTGAAACAAACAAGGTTTGCTGGGTATATTCTCCATGATTATTGTCATCAGATTTAATGTTCAAAGTGGATTCATCACACACTCTCAGGGTGCAGGTTTTTCTTCTTCTATGAAGTGTATCTGGGATATTGTTACAAAGCATGTTATGATTATTATGGTGTGTGCCACAGGAGGCAGCGATGACGGTGTTGACGGGGAGGCAGATGTGGAGGGGGGAGGTCAGGGTGGAAGTCCAGGAGCTCCCACCTCGCCAAGCCAGCCTGGGAAAGGCAGCCACAAGGCGATCCGTCTCAGCCGCAAGAGAAATAGATCCCTGGCCAACAAGCCTCAGGACTTCCAGGTATTGTCTGAATTTTGAGTTTTGATTTCTCTGTTCCTGCATAATCACAAATGCACAATTTGTATAGTTAATCACATGAATGACAGAGGGCTTCAGCAGTGCAAATATACACTGAAGCCTCGTCCAGCTAATACTTTGTGAATTTGTGTCTCATGTAAGAGAAGTGTAAACATCTCAGCATCCTTTTGGTCTTGCATCAAGGAAAACTATTTCATGCAAATGATTTTCTTTGGAATATATTTTTCTTCCCATAAAACATTGAACTTTGAACAGGCCTGTGTCTGCACTGAATAAGATATTTAGTTTGATATTTGCGAGGCAAGTGAATAAATGGTACCTTTTCAAAAATTGTTTGTTCAGCTGTCTCACTTTTGTTGGCAACGTCCAGATTCGTGTTCGGGTTATCGAGTGCCGACAGCTGCCTGGCAACAACATCAAGCCAGTGGTTAAGGTGAATGTATGTGGACAGACCCACAGGACCAGAATTAGAAGAGGAAACAACCCATTTTTTGATGAGGTAATCAGTCCATCAGTAGAAAAGTTAGTGATCACTTACTTTTTGGCTTGTATCTTGCTTGTCTTTTTTTTTTAACATCATCTTGTTTTCTCTCTTTGCCACTTAATCCCCACCAGCTTTAATAACCCTCTGGGGTATTTCTCTCTTTATCTGCAGCGGTTGATGTGACAGTGGAGCAGTGTACTCTGCTCTGTCATATCTAACTTCTCTCATACGCATTTTCCCTTGTCTTCGTTTCTGCCAAAGCCTAAGCGTCTGAGCTTAATGAATTGTAAGTGATAACAAAATGTGTCTGACATCCAAAAGCTTTGTGGATACAGTGACAAGAGACAGGCCTGGTCATTTAAGACTTGTTTTTGCCCCTCAGATGTTCTTCTACAATGTCAACATGCTCCCTGCAGAACTGTTTGATGAGAGCATTAATCTCAGGGTGCGTAGAAACCCCCTTCTGGGACTTTTTTCTTTATTTTAAAAAAAATGCAAGTACAATATATCTGCATCTGCTCAATATGTAATTCTGTGTTTTTCTTGACAGGTTTATGACTCCTTCTCCCTCAGAGCTGACAGTCTAATGGGAGAATTCAAGGTATGCTAATTCATGTCATTATCTCCGCTTTATTTATTTAAGAATTTTACCTGTGTCAATAGAGCAGTGTTCTTTGGGGACGGATCTCAAATTTTCGACTATTTTTTCTCACCCAGCTGGATGTCGGCTTCATCTATGATGAACCAGGTCAGTATATCCCAGCCAAGTGCCTACTCTGTGAAAAATACTGATTTATTTGTATATATTATCTGAATATTTGAACAAATTCTGTATTATACCGTGCCCAGGTCATGCCATAATGAGGAAATGGCTCCTCCTGAGTGATCCTGATGACTCCAGTTCAGGGGCCCGAGGTTACCTTAAAGTCACCATAATCATTATGGGCACTGGCGATGAGCCACCGGTGTGTGTACCTTCTTACTAACCATCACATTTCTAACCCAATGACCAAGATTAACTCCTCCTGTCCTCCTTCTTGTGTGCAGACCGAGAGGAGAGAGACAAATCAGGAGCAGGACGACATAGAAAGCAATCTTTTGGTGCCAGCCGGTGTTGCAATGCGATGTGCCACACTCAGCCTCAAAGTCTATCGTGCAGAGGACATGCCACAGAGTAAGCAAGCCATAAACTCTGGTCATCCTTGCAGCTTAATCCGCTTGAAAAAACCCCAAAACATCTATTTACGAGCTACTTTAAATTGCAGTGGATGATGCCTTTGTCCAGACGGTGAAACAGGTCTTTGGGGGTGAAGGAAACAGGAAAAACTTGGTGGATCCATATTTGGAAGTTAGCTTTGCTGGCAAGAAGGTATTACATGTGTATGCAAATAGAACAGTATATCAAAGGGCTTATGAGTATTATTTACAAACAATGACATTTTCTTTGTTTTAGTTGCGCACCAAAGTCATTGAGAAAAGTGCAAATCCCGAGTGGAATGAACTCGTGAATCTCCAGGTCAAGGTATGAAAGACACATATTAAGATGAATGTTACGGGTTTGATTGAAATAAAAAAAAAAACACTGAAGTGTATATTAACATATTTCTCTGTTTGCCTCTGTAGTTCCCATCCATGTGTGAAAGTATCAGGTTGACTATGTATGACTGGTAAGACCTTAAATCCATTCAAACACTACTGCACGTGTGACAGTAATATAACAACCAATATCTGACGCGCTGGCTTACTCTTGGCAGGGATCGTCTCTCCAAGGATGATGCCATAGGAACACTCTTTTTAAATCTAAGCAAAATATCTTCCTCTGGTGGAGAGATTGAAGGTAATCGTGTAATCTGTATTTTTGTTATCGCTCTGCATTTAAAATTTTTCATACTCTGATACGTTATTGAATGTATATGTTTTTCTCTCCATTTGAAACAGACGCTCGAGCTGAAAATTGCAACACAGTTTCTGAACGTACGTAGGAAACCGTCATATTTCAAAAAAAGATAACTGTTAATTTGTTGCTTGAATCACTTCTCAGGGAAGATTGGAGCATAATATTCATGAAATGACAAACTAGATCATAGAAATTCAGATTTACTTGAGCATAACCAGAGTTTAAGAGTTTAGTCTGTATGTGGGTTACAGTGAGCACCGCAGCTTCAGAGATTGGCTTTCTCCCAGCTTTTGGGCCTTGCTATCTAAACCTGTATGGCAGCCCAAGGGAGTTTACCGGCCTGCCCGACCCCTATGAGCAACTCAACTTTGGACAGGTGAGACTGTCCTGTCAGCTCAGTATGGAGGGTTCAGTATAGATATGTATAGATAAATGTAATATTTCTCCTAAGTGACAATGTGAGTTTTTTTCATTTTAATCTGTCAAAGGGTGAAGGTGTTGCCTACAGGGGGAGGGTCCTTGTTGAACTGTCAACTCAGCTGGATGCGAAGGCTGATAAGAATGTGGAAGAGATCTCCAGTGATGACATTCTGGTGGCACAGGTACTGTAATTACTGCTGTCCCCTTATTCATTTGATGTCTGTTAGAAACCTTAAGACACAGGACCCATAGTCTTGAAGTGAGATTTCTGGCTGAATATATCAGTCAGAGGCACGGTTTATGAATCTGAAACCTCTTTATAACTTATTTCTTTACACTGCCACCCTTTTTGATGCAGAAATACCAGCGGAGGAGGAAGTACTCTCTGTGCGCTGTGTTTCACTGTGCGTGCATGCTCCAGGAGCCAGGCGAGCCAATTCAGTTTGAGGTCAGCATGGGTAACTATGGTAACAAGCTGGACTCCACCTGCAAGCCCCTGTCGTCCACCACTCAGTACAGCTTTGCTGTGTTTGACGGTACGAAGGTCAACTCCAAGAATTCGAAAATCTCAGCTTTATTCCTTTATTTTGTTTAAACATAACACAAAGAATTAGACTCTCTAACTGGGTGAATTTAAACTTGGCTATTAAGATAGGTGTAGGGTGGAGTTGGGGCTTGGACCCAGGGATGCAGACAAGTCATGCTGAGTAGATGTAAAGAGTTTTTATTGTGGCAACATGGGGAAACAAGAACAGAACAAAACAGGCAGGCAGGACAAGAAGAGCACAGGACAAACACACACAAACAACACAACCAAGAAGAAAAGGAAAGGGACAGGTATATATACAATGTGGAGGACAGGGAAGTGGAAACCGGTGAGGCGACTAACAAGGGACAGGTGCAACTAATAAGGGAGGGAGCAGACTAATCCGAAGGATGGAGGACACAAGGACAGGAAGCAAAGTGCAGATATGTGAGGAGAGGAGGGAAGACAAAATAAAACAGGAAGAGAACAGGAGCAGGAACATGAGAGACTAACTAAAAGACAGGAAACAAGAAACAAGAAACACAAGACACAGGGCATGACTGAACAAGGAGGAGACAAGCAAAACAAGAAACCTAAACACACTGAACGCAAGACAGAAACATGGCAGACATGAAAACCTAACAGAAACTAACTAAACACAGAGGAACAAGAGAGGAGGAACACCATGAACACAACAAACACTAAGAACATCAGACCAGGGAAACACAAGGGGTACAAGAAACAAAAGGCAGGGCAAATATCAGAGAACACAGACAAACCATGACAATGGTTTCTGGACTATAACAGAACACAAATTCCTATTTCAACCTATTAAATGCATTTTTATTGCAAAATATCTCAAATAATAACAATAATCAACAAACTATATCATTGGTGACCATTGTTTTCTATTTACACCGTTTACTGCACTGTAAGTGTGTTTAACATGTCCTAAGGCCAAAAAGATGTGACAGCAGATTTTAGTGTGTGGTCTAGTTCACAAGTTGTGTTTAAAACGCTTGGGTATATTTATTTTGTATCCAACAGGTAATCACTACTATTACTTGCCCTGGGCTGACACTAAGCCTGTAGTGATTCTCACCTCATACTGGGAAGACATCAGCCACCGTTTGGACTCTGTCAACATTCTCCTCTTTATCGCTGAGAGACTGGTGAGAAAGTCACAGCAGTACATTGGCACAAAGTATGCCTAAATGTTGCCTTTGTCTACACACATAGTACGAATCAGTAATGTCTTCTGTCTGTCTTTGTGGTCTATTTTAGGAGTCACACCTCATCTCTTTAAAAACTGCCATCTTAGCCAAGGAACCTGAGACACGTCTGGTAGAGATTTGGGTTAAACTCATCAACTACATGATTGAAGACCTGAACAAGTAAGATGGGGCCAGACAGATCCTACACTAGACCGGTGTGTTTTTACAGTGTAATGCTATAATGTAAGTTATCATTAGGAAAACTGTTGTGTGGTAATTGCTTCTAGGTCAGATACATTTGCAGGTGGTGGTTGGATGTATTGCTTTTTGCATTCAACATTTCTTTCTGTAAATGAGTTTTTTGCTGGATTAGATCCCTTTTTGTTTTTTTACAGATAGGGCAGTGAGAGTGAGGCAAGAAAGACCGTAGAGAGAGAGAGGGAGGACATGCAGCAAAGGGACCCCAGTGGGGTTTGAATTGAGGTCCACTGTACCATGACTCAGGCCTCATACATGTTGGTGCGTGCACTCTACCACCTGCCACTTGCGCCACAACATTCCTTTCTTTTTTACAGTTTTAAGCTTCCAGAACTGGAGGGCCAGCCCAATGTGACCGCTCTGGATCTCCAGTTGAAAAAACTACGTGACGCTGCTGTGGAAAGTATCACTGAAATGGCCAATCGCATGAGAGAGGAGGCCACAGATGTCAAGGCTACTGTTGGCGACATCGAAGACTGGTTGGACAGAATCAAGCAGCTGGCAGAAGAGGTCAGGAGAAAAACAATATTTTACAATAAGGGCTGAAGTCTGTCACTTCTAGCAAAAATTTGAAATCGTTTGTGGCTCCCTGTTTGTTATTCTGAAAATGTTGTGTGTGTCCGTCAGCCTCAGAACAGCATGCCAGACGTGATCATTTGGATGTTAAGAGGAGAGAAGCGGGTGGCTTTTGCCCGAGTCCCAGCGAACCGGATCCTGTACTCCAACTTCAGTGAACAGTCACGAGGCAAATACTGTGGACAAACCCAGACCATTTTCATGCAGGTACAAAACTATGCAACATACAACAACATAGTTATTTGAGTCTAATTATATATTGTATTGTTAAATTTCAGAAGGAGTTATTGCGCTCATAATTGTTGTTTTTTCAGTACCCCATGGACAAAAACAAAGGGGTGAAGATTCCTGTTCAGCTTCGGGTGAACATGTGGCTTGGCCTCTCTGCCCACGAGAAGAAGTTCAACAGCTTCTCAGAGGGGAACTTCAGTGTGTATGCTGAAATGGTACAGTTTCCACAGTTACTTGATTCCAGTTATGTTATCCCTGTGTTATCTAATGTGCCTAACACACCTGCCCTCCTTCTGCAGTATGAGAACCAGGCCCATGTGCTTGGGAAGTGGGGAACTACCGGCCTGATGGGTCGCCACAAGTCCTCAGATGTGACCGGAAAGGTGAAACTCAAACAGGAGCGTTTTCTTCCACCACGTGGATGGGAATGGGAGGGAGACTGGTTTGTTGATCCTGCGCGATGGTAAGTTTCAGAAACTCACTTTATTACTTACAAACACACAAACTCACACAGTCCTTTGTGATTAATGACTTGTACAGAAGTCAAGTACATACATCCTGTTGTCACTGTGCAGGAGAACACTCTTCAGTTGTGCATATTTCAGCTCTGTCCTATTAATTGACAGTTATCATAAATCAGTGCTTGTACCAGCCTCAGAACAGAATCCCATTATGAACACAATCGCAGGAAGTGAAAAGGAATTCAGCGTCAGCCAGTGTTTTGGTTTAAAGAGATCTGCCTCCCTCCATTAGTGCCTCGTCCTTCTGATGTGCTTACATTCTCCCAGGCTCATGTAAATAATGTTCCTAAGCTGTCCTGCTCTGTTTATCGTGGTCCTACATAGCAACTGTCTGAGTCATAATGCTTCATATGAACCTGTGTGAGCTTTGCTGGTGTTTTCTACAGCCTGTTGACAGAAGCAGATGCAGGCCACACAGAGTTCACAGATGAGGTTTTTCAGAATGAAACCCGTTTCCCTGGTGGAGAGTGGAAGCCCGCTGCAGAGCCCTACACAGATGTGGTACAACTCTCACACACTCACAGACACCTTTGACTTTTGGGACACTATGTGAACAATGTAGGTGAAGATAACAGGACAAAAGCCTGTCTATTCATGTTAGTTTCCAATGTTATCAGTTTCTCTTGTGCTATTATGTGCATAAGACAGGTGGGTTGGTTTGTGGTTACTTTTACGTACATAAGCATGTGGCCCTTTATGGGTGTGACCCAGGTTGCAATGTTTCCATTTGAGCTTTTCCCTCATGGGTCACTCATCAAATCAAATCAAATCAAACTTTATTTGTTTGGCACTTTTTATACAAAAAGTGGCACAATGTGCCCCACAAAGATTTAAAACAACAGAAATTAAAAACGGAAACAAATCAAGAACACCAAAAAAACCCATACCCTAAGAGACATGGCAAGGCACTGCGACCTGAAGTGAGGAAAAAAGCTAACTTTGGGGGCCAACCACACCGAGAGAGGCCGCGGCCCAGGGCCACTGGTAGTGCTGTAGAGGCCACTCCAACACAGGCAGACAGGATGCCCCGCACCAAGGTGCAGAGCACCTTAGCCCCTGGGCCAGGGCAGCCCACGGAGCAGCACCTCCAGCTGCTGGTTATACCCAGTGTCTCCAGCTCCCATCAGCTCTGTGGAGTGTTGTAGCATCTTTTAATTCACTTTTCCTTTTATGCACTGCACTTCTTCTTCTTCCAGGAGAAGAAAGCAGCTGTTTTCAGATAAAAATCCCTAATGAACTGGCGCAGTTGGTTCAGTGGCAGAGCATGTGCACACTTGTTTGAGGCCAACAATAAAGGCTCTAACCCACCAAAAAAATTATAATACATGTAGACAAAAATAGCGACTAGGAGCTGAACATAATGGGGCATTTCACGTTTTCCCTCAGGAGTTAGTGGATAGAAAAATAGAGCTAAAAAAAGAGTGAATACTAGACTCCCAAAACAATTTAATCACTCAAACACACAAAATAAATATTTCTTTAGATGGAACCAAAGAAAATTTAGATTTACATTTTTGAACCATTAAATACTTCAAATTCACAGCCATGCATCATATGAATGACAGAGTGGTGTGTTGTGTAGAATGGAGAAAAGGCTCAAAGCCCAGGAGACTTTGAGTGTCCATTTGGATGGACCTGGGAGG
This sequence comes from Terapon puta, assembly GCA_028564955.1. Classification (NCBI taxonomy): domain Eukaryota; kingdom Metazoa; phylum Chordata; class Actinopteri; order Centrarchiformes; family Terapontidae; genus Terapon; species Terapon puta. The sequence continues at coordinate 12,392,740 of JAOXYL010000039.1, forward strand.
ACGACTGGAGCTTTGACAGCAACAGGGCTGTGGATGAGAAAGGTAACATGAACGCTAAAAGTAAAATATTCTCCTCTTTGTGTTTTTATGTTTCAAATAGTTCAGGTCTAACCGGTCCTGTGTGTGTTTGCCTTTTGCTGCCAGGTTGGGAATATGGAGTCACCATTCCCCCTGATGATAAGCCCAAATCCTGGGTCGCAGCAGAGAAAATGTACCACATCCATCGCAGAAAGAGACTCATAAGACCACGAAAGAAGATATCTGATAAAATGGCTGCTACTGAGGTTAGGAAGAAGAGGTAGAGGCAGATAAGAAGAAAGTTTTTGAGAGATGTTATGTTATATCTCTTATTATTTTCTTGTCCTTATGTGTTTTCCAGAAGAGAGAACCAGGGGAAGGCTGGGAATACTCATCCTTGATTGGTTGGAAGTTCCACAGGAAGGAGCGCAGCTCAGACACATTCCGCCGCCGTCGCTGGAGAAGAAAGATGGTCCCATCGGACTGCATTGGGGCCTCTGCCATCTTCAGACTGGAAGGGGCATTAGTGAGTCTTAAATCCCCTGAGAAACATGTTGCAAAACATTTATTGTACTCCCAAATGCACCCAAAGAGCTCTGTTATGCCATCTGAGTCACATCCTCTCATTATTCTCCGACATGTGCCAGTTCCTGTCAGATGTTGGCAAATAACTCAGGAGGTTTCTTTTAGTTCTGCGATTTTTGCTTGTGTCTTCACTTTTGCTTAAAGGTTAGTTCTGCAGTGTTATTGTAAGAGCCTCACCCAGCGTTTTTGTTAACAGGGGGTTGATGTTGACGAGAAGGCCAGTAAAACGGATGTGGCCAAAGTATTTGGTGCCAACACACCCACTGTTTCCTGCCACTTCGGCCGTAAGTACTTCAGATAAAGTTCAATTCTGGTCACTCATGCTGATTAAAGGATTTGTGTTTTTTCAGACTTCCTGGCCGGTCCTAATGTAAGATAAGATTGAATCACAAATTGAGTAAAAATCTCAATGAATATGTTCACTTGCCTCACCAACAGTGTATCAGGTGTCCTGTGAGATTATATTGTTTTCATACAGTTTAACTTGCCAATGAATGTAATCTCCTCTCAGGGTCTTACATTTACCATCTGCGAGTGTATGTGTATCAGGGAAGGAATCTCTGTGCCATGGATAAAGACAGCTTCTCAGGTGAAAATTAAGTCTGATTAACAGGAATTAATTGAATCTTCTTAAGATGTACAATTTTGCTAAGATATACATTAAACATCATAGCTTCACAATCTGTTTAACATTGCATCCTAAAATGAGATCCTAAAAAAATGCCCTGGTCTTCTTCAGATCCCTATGCCCATGTATCTTTTCTACACATGAGTAAGACCACAGAAGTCGTAAGGACCACCCTCAACCCCACATGGGATCAGAGTCTCATCTTCGAGGACATTGAAATCTACGGAGACCCACAAACTATCGCCCACAATCCTCCTGATGTGGTGTTGGAGCTGTACGACAGTGATCAAGTGGTGCGTTGTTTAATTCATCTGACAAATTTTAAATCAGATCACATGGATATTTAGGGAAATGCGACTGGGATTCATGGTAGATATAATCAAGCTTTGCTAAGCGCTACTGTGCTTCATCTACAAGAGTAAAGATGAGCCCATGGGTCGCTGTACGTGTCCTCCTGTGGTGAAACTGAACCCCACCGTAGCTGTCAGTCCAAAGCTGCTGTGGTTTCCTGTCATCAAAAAAGGCCGCAGTGCTGGGGAAGTGTTGCTGGCTGCGGAGCTCATATTAAAGGACAAGGTAAAACAAGACGCTAAAGAAAGAAAGTAAACATACTGGAACTTAATTTTATGAAACTGTACTTAGGAGGTGATGTTTGTCCTGCAGGCAAATGAGGGAGATATGCCCCTGGTGCCTCCCCGACGAGGGGAGAAGCTCTACATGGTTCCCCAGGGAATCAGGCCTGTAGTGCAGCTCACTGCGATTGAGGTACACCATCGGGCCATCCTTCGCCTTTGCCCGCCACTATAAATTCCCTTCCCACTCACTACATGATCCGACAAGACCAGACCAACCCTAAGATACTGGTTGTGTTTCTCATTTATAACTCCCTTCCTCCCTTTAACTCATCTCTTACCACCATGCGAGTACCTTAATCTGCACAGTCCCTTAATCTGCACAGCTTTTGGGATTTTCTTGACATGTTCATTTGATCCCAGGTCTTGACTTGGGGCTTGAGGAACATGAAAACCTACCAGCTGGCCACCGTTTCCTCCCCCAGTTTGATAGTGGAATGTGGTGGCGAGATTGTTCATACTGCCGTGATCAAGAACTTCAAAAAGAATCCCAACTTCCCTGGATCGGTGCTTTTTCTCAAAGTGGTATTTATCCCAAAGCTTTCTTGAAGAAACATTCAGACCTGTAAGGGATTCATTTGCAGATTTTCCACATTTTTTATGTCCCATTCTATTATTCTCCTGCTCAGCTTCTCCCTAAAGAAGAGATGTACACCCCACCCATTGTACTGAAGGTAATCGACCACCGACCATTTGGTAGGAAACCAGTGGTGGGTCAGTGTACCATTGACTGCCTGGAGGAGTTCCGCTGTGATCCGTATCGCATCAACAGTGAAGTCTGCATGTCTGCTAGAGGTATACACACGCATGCGTGGACTGAGGTGGGTACTTACATACTACTGCACAGTAGAAACTTATTATATCCCCTTTCTGTTGACTTTGCAGTGGCAATGATTGCTGCCGCCCAGGGAGATGTTGTCATAGACATTGACGAGAGACCCATCATTACAAGTGAGGTAAGCAATTATGCCTCATAAAATGTACAATATTTTCACATATCCTTATTCTTATTGACAAGTATTCTTTGTTTGCTTCCCAATTTGCAGCTTCAGGCAGAAAAGGTGAGACTTCCTCCGTTCACACACAGTCAGTGTATAAATAGCATCTAATCACACTAAGTTCATCATTATTTTCTACTGTGTAGGAGGAGGAAGCAGTAGATTGGTGGAGCAAGTTCTATGCCTCTGTTGATGAGCATGAAAAGTGCGGGCCTTACCTGAAAAAGGGATACGACAAATTGCAGGTGAGGACATGCCATCACACATTGCGAAAACCCAAGAAGTGATCTAATCTGTATCAGACTTTGTGTTGGTTTTACAAGCCACAGCTAGCTTTGTGAGGCAGGGCTGTGACCAGAGAGTCCTCAACCTCCTTTTGTAGATAAGACAAGTTTCCACAGTATACACTCAAACCAAGAAGACTTTTTTTGTCACAGTAATGAAAGTTTGTGATTGTTATTTTGTGTCTCTAAAGCGGTTATGATATTGCATTTTGTGCTTTTTCAGGTATATAAAAGAGAACTAGAAGAGGTTGAACAATTCCAGGGACTCACCGATTTCTGTAACACTTTCAAACTTCAGCGAGGAAAGTCTGAAGATGAGGAAGAGGACCCCTCCGTGGTGGGAGAGTTCAAGGTAAATATTCAGAATTTTGAAGAAGTGTCCCTGTGACTCCATGTCACATTTTACCTGAACTATTGAAACATATGAAATTACTGCGTTTAGCTATTTTATGGCTTCTTTTTCTAGCATTTGTCTGCCCTCTGGTGGATCATTTATGAATTACAATTTAATTCAATGGCTTCATTTACACTCCAATACTTTTTCCATAAAAAAGTTGTGATTAATGGTACTGTCCTCTTTTGGTAATAATCAGGGCTCATTCAAGATTTACCCACTACCTGATGACCCAGGGATGCCAGTTCCTCCCCGTCAGTTCAGAGAGCTTCCTGAGAGCGGACCTCAGGAGTGCCTGGTCAGGATTTACGTGGTGCGCTGCATCAACCTGCAGCCTAAGGATACAAATGGCATGGTAAGTTTTGCAGGAAAGTAAAAGTGAAGAGCCACACTGGTCTTGTGAAGATCTGATTCACAACCGTAACACATATTTGTATCAAATGAGAAAGATCATTGGAGCCACTGGCACTAATAAATTTTGCATTCTCATTTCAGTGTGACCCATACATTAAGATTGTACTGGGGAGGAAAACAGTGGATGACCGAGACAACTACAAGCCAAACACGCTTAATCCAGAGTTTGGAAGGTGAGACAGAGATGTGTGCAACACACTTAACTTTTAGTACTTTTTTATTTGTTTAAATGATGAATACATATTTATGTTTGTGTATGAACATGAAAGAACACCATATACACTTTATGACATCCTACATCTCTTTCTAGGATGTTTGAGCTGTCCTGCTTCATACCACAAGACAAGGACTTGAAGATTGCTGTATATGACTATGACTTACTGAGCAGAGATGAAAAAGTGGGTGAGACAGTCATCGACTTGGAGAACAGGCTCCTGTCTCGTTTCAGGCCCCACTGTGGACTGCCACAGACTTACTGTGTGTAAGTATGTGCTCTTTGGTAATCTATGTGTACAAAGAGCACCGCACCTACAGAACAATTGATACATCTTACAAAGGAAGCCAGACCTTTTCTTTGGTACGTTTTAGTTTCTCAAAGCTGAATCTACTATTTTCATGCAGTTCAGGGGTCAATCGCTGGAGAGACCAGCTGACGCCTTCTCAGATCCTCCAGAATGTGGCCAAAGTGAGAGGCGTACCTCCTCCACGTATAGAGGGAGATGGCAGCTCACTGTCCTTCTTAGGAAAACAATATAATCTGCAAGATATAGGTACTGCCATTCTTGCATGCCTTATTTTTTCACATACTATGTATGTGTGTATGTGTCTGCATGTGTGTGTGTCTGTGTGTGTGTGTGCGTGTGTGTGTTTGTATATACGTATCTATACATGTCTGTATGTATGAGATGCATATTCTACAATCCTTTCATCTTTGTCTTTTGTGATTTGCTGTGCTCTTTTCAGAAGCAAACACTGTGATCCACCCTCATTTAGGCCCAGCCAGAGAGAGGCTGGCCCTGCATGTCCTCAGAGAGCAGGGTTTGGTACCAGAGCATGTGGAGACCAGAACCCTGTGCAGCTCACATCAACCCAACCTGTCCCAGGTTAAAACTACAGCAGTAACACTGCTTCAAAAACATAATGCTGAGTGAAGTTAACATTTTAATGTTGTTGTATGATAGACTTTAAAAGAGTCATCCTTCTCCACAAATGCAGGGACAAATTCAAATGTGGGTAGACATTTTCCCCAAGAACCTTGGTTTGCCAAGGCATCCATGTGATATCACTCCACGCAAAGCCAAAAAGTAAGAGACACTTAACAAAATAAAAATGTGTCATTGTGCATTTATGTGTATATAAATATAATGATTTATCTAAACCAGGTACTTCTTGCGAGCCATTATCTGGAACACCACTGATGTCATTCTGGACGAAACAAGCATCACTGGAGAAAACATGAGCGACATCTATGTTAAAGGGTACTTCACTAGCCACATCTTTTACCTTCACCTTCATTTATACTCCTCTAAGTTTTACTTAAATTGTGCTTAAAGACTTAAATTTCAAATTCACAAAAAACTAATTTGAATTCAACGTGGCCTAGATGGATGCCAGGTATGGAGGACGACAAACAGAAGACCGATGTCCACTACAGATCCCTGGATGGTGACGGAAACTTCAACTGGAGGTTCATCTTTGGCTTCGACTACCTGCCTGCAGAACAGCTGTGTGTTGTCTCCAGGAAAGTGAGTGAGATCATGAAGCAGGAACAAAGCATCAAGTGACTGTTGTTCAGCTGTGTTGTGGTGGTGTGATGGCAGGTCATATAGATAACCTTTCTGTCTTTTTACAGGAACATTTTTGGAATCTGGACAAGACTGAATTTAGGATTCCTCCTAAATTGATCATCCAGATTTGGGACAATGACAAATTCTCCCTGGATGACTATTTAGGTGAGACCTCCTTCTCAACCATACAAAAGGAAGGCCTTGAAAGATAGAGATCTATTAACCCTATTAACACCGAACGTATCATATTTGATACATGAGTTTTTCAGCCATCCACATGAGCAGTGTGATATTTTTTTCCTGAATGACCTGGTGCATACAATCAAATGGATCTGACTTTATCTCTGTTGCAGGTTCAGTTGAGCTGGACCTACTCAATCTGATCCCTCCTGCTAAGAGCCCAGAAAAGTGCAGCCTGAAGATGTTGCCAGGGATGCCAGGCTCAGCGTCCTCAAAAAAGCCAAATCCCAACTCACTCTTCTCCCAGAAGTCTGTACAAGGCTGGTGGCCATGTGTGATCGAACAGGATGGAAAACACGTGCTTGGTGTATGTTTATGTTCACGGCACAGTCCCTAGTAACTTGCTTTATTTTCCCTGGTTTAAAACTGTTTCAAATTTTCACAGGGAAAAGTTGAGATGACACTGGAAATAGTTGAAGAGAAGGAGATGGAGGAGAGACCTGCTGGGAAAGGCAGAGATGAGCCGAACATGAATCCCAAACTGGACCCCCCCAAGTAAGAAATCTGCCCCCTTGAAAAGATAAACATGCATAAAAAATATGACTTTGTAGTTCGATGAATTGCCTAATATGAATTGTGTTTCTTTTGCTGTCTCCATTCACCAGTCGCCCTGACACATCATTCTTCTGGTTTACAAACCCTTGCAAGACCATGAAGTTCATAGTTTGGCGCAGATTTAAATGGATTTTCATTATTGGGATAATCCTTCTGTTGGTCATCTTGTTCCTCGGGATCCTGTTCTACTCCCTGCCGGTAAGAATACTTAGTTTGCTCATAATTTATAGAAACTACCTCAAAATTATTTGTATCCATGACATGTGTTGTTTTTCACTGTATTTTGTAATTTTAGTGAATTTTAATGTCAATTTCATGTCCACAGAACTACATCTCAATGAAGATTGTGAAGCCTTTCTCCTAAACAGCCTTGCAGAGAAGCTGTCTGCCTTCTTGCAGTGTAATTTACAGTCCTCTTCACTGTTAATGTCTCTCAGAAATATGAAATAACCTCTGCTGATGCCACAGCACCCTGATATCTGATATACTAATAAAGACACAATCAGACTTGTATTGTTTGCACTCTTAGTATTACTTCTATTTTTTGTGAAGCAGATCTTTCATATGTTAAAATAAACTTTAAAAAAATCAAGAATATCAATATTGATATTTTAATAAACTTAATTACAAGCAAAAGTTAACATTATTTTCTGTTACTTTTTACACACATTTTAAGCCAGTTCAAATGTCTTATTAATTAAGAGTGTTAAAATTAAAAGGAATTCTTTATTCTTATTATCAATATTAAATAAGCAATATCAAAACCAAACAGTAGAGCGTGACATAATACATTTATTCCAGCATTGTTCTTTAGGACTATTTTGATATACTTGCACTTCCCTTGACGATTTAGGAAACTGTCTTATGTGTAATTTAATTTGCCAGCCTAATGAGAAATAAGGAAAATGATAGTGGATTTAGTGAGCAGAAGGTTCAAAACATTATGACGCAAATCTCAGTCTCTTTGTAAGACAATGTGTATATGTGTTCTTTTAAATGTTATTTTACACCATGATTTTATTGTGATTTTGTTTGTAATTGTCTATGTAATGTCTTTTATTTGGACCCCAAGTCTGAAATAAAGTTTCTAATCTAATCATCTTTCTACATATGTTTTGTGGGTTTACTTAACTAATATTCTGAACCTTTACTTTTAACACAGTAATTTTTACACCACAGTATTGCTACTTTTACAAAGGTAAGACATCTAAACATCTGCTTTCATCACTGAAATTAAATATTCATACAGTCTATTGTTAAGATGTAATTTGCCATGTTTACATTCATTACAACACAACTCAATGATAACAGTGCAACAAGGAGTACTCTAAATAGCAAAATAGGAATACTAAGTATATAGTTAATAGAAAAATATATTTAAAAACATTAAAACCACAACAGTGAGATAAAACTCCACTACAACATGAGATAAAGTAATTTGTTCAAGATTTGGAGATGTATTTACAAATGTTATACACATTTATGTACTTAACTTATAACTCAGTTTAGTAAGGCCTCCTTAACAGTTGCACGACAGTATGCTCCATTTTGACCCGGTTGCTAGGATACCGCCTCCCTGGTCCCGCCTCTTTCCCCGAAGAGATGCTGTGATTGGTCAGGAGAGCGCTGCCGTCAAGGGGCAGCAGTTGCCTTCAACAACGAAGTGAAAGTAAACCAACGAGCGGGCGGTGGTAAAAGGAGAGAAGTGGTGTGATCTGCCGAGAAACAGTTGTATTGGACAATTAATAAATGAATGAATATGTGAGGCATCTTACCAAGGAGTCTGACAGAGAGAGGGGCATGCCTGTAAGTTGTGCTTCTTTGTTTTTAATGGAGGCAGCGCTGCTAGCTTGATCAATCAAAGCTAAGTTAGCTCACGATGACTTGTGTTTTTTTTGTCCTGAAAGGTGTGCTCGCATCAAAGCAGCAAGCTACAAAAACAAAGTCCCTCTATGAAACAAGCTGTGTATTAAATATTCGAGTCATTGTTTTTCACCTTCAAGGTAAATGTTTGTTAGCTCAGTGTGGCTTTGATTCGCCGGCAGCAGCTTGGCGTTGTTTGTTTGGACAAAATGACGGTCACAAACTGGAAACTGATACCTTTTCACAAGAGGCTGAATCGAAAGCTGGGGGCTGCTCGGCCTCATGAGCTGAGAAATTGCACCTAACAAAGTGCAGAAACTTCACCGTTCCTGACAAACCTCTGAGTATAGCATCTGTCCAAGTCCAGACATAAACTACAACTTGTATTTGTCTCAGTGTGAAGGCCTGAAACATGTATCTTAACTCTGCAGGCATTTGTACAATTTTTTTAGATGTCATAGCTCTTTAACATGTCAACAATGTTTGTCACTCTCAAGCAGCAGCTGTTGATTCGTCTTGTCTGACCTGTCAAAGATGGATGAAGTGATGGATTCTCAAAGAAGGTAAAGCAGTCAGGTTAGCAGTGACATTTTATGTGCTCATGCTGGTGTTTCTAGTTGAAGAATATGGATAAAGAATAGACTTTTTATCAAATATTCTTGTGCATAGGTAAGCAAAGAAGATGCATCATTAGAATTGTAAAGTTACGCTTAAGCTAACAACGTCGTCTCTCACTTTGTTTTTTCTCCATTCTGCTGCAGCGTGACTGCTGAAGTCAAGCCAGATTCTGGGGAGAGTGATGCTCCACCAGCGGACTTAACAGACAGAAAGGATGAACTTTATTGTGGACAGGAAAAGCATGACCCCACAAAAGACGGACATGATGGGCTGATGGAGAGCTCACAGGATGATGCAATGTCTCAGAAGTCGATGGAGTGTGCGCCCGCGATGGGGCCGGGTGAATCTGTGGTTGCAGGCGGCACAAGTAACGATGCTCAGACGCACTGCTCCAATGGGGAAAAATCCAAGACGTCCAGCTCACCTGGTCCATCCCCTGTGCAAACAGCATGTGTTGCCACACACTCTCCAAATCCAAAACTCATCCTCTGTCTTAGTTATAGTCCCAAGATGGGTGTAAATACACCCAGTGATGTGGAGATGCTGAGTCCGGACAGCCCTCTCTGTAAAACCGTGCTTGCCAACAACGACGCTGATAGGGATCGTGATGGGAGTGCTTGTGCAGAGGACTCTGTCTTTTCAAAGGCTCAGGTAGTGGATTCTCAGCAGTTTGTCAAAGACTGTGATTCTGGATGTGTGGCCAAAGATGAAGTCCATCAGGTAGCCAGGGGAACTGAGGATGCTGTGATGGCAGTGTGCAGTAGCTCATCAGAAATGAGCCAGGACTTTATGGGAAGTCAGTCAGGTGCCACTATCGGAAGGTACTTGTGAATATTTTCATTTCTCTTCTTCTGTCTTTTGTGATTAATGAAGTCTCGGTCTTGTTGTGTCTTAGCTCCACTCCACCCACAGTGTCCTTCAATAATAGTGTAGTACACTGACCTGTTCTGTTTTTATTCTGTACAGTGTGTCATTCGAATTGCATAACATGGACAAAACATGGCTGGGGACACCAATAGATGAGCTGAACAGAATGCCCCAGTGTGCCCCCCCTCTATCTCACCTGAAAGTAGTGCCTAACCACACAGTCATGGTCAGGGTGAGTCAACAGTTGCTTGTCCTGTATCTGTTCTTTATGGGTGGTATGTTTCAAAGAACACTGTCATAAACACACATAAAAAAGTATGTGCTTGCAGATGGGACTGGGCGATGCATGATGGCTCAACATACTCTGCATTTGAATAACATTTAATATGATTAGACAATGTGGTAGAGAGGTCTTAAGAAGGCTGTTCAGACACAGGCAGCAGGAAAAGAGAGACAGTTGTGGGCAGAGTGAAACCACCCTCCATGATCCCCTCAGGGCTCCTTGTCAGTAAAGCTCCTATCAGACTGTGTCCACCACTAGTCCCACAGGAGCGCTGTCGGTGCTGCTATATAACTATTGCTTGCTCAACTAACCACCACCACCACCCGAGACTCTCCCTGTCACCCCCTAAATCACAAGAATACTGGATTTTTAATAACTGTTTTTAAAAAAGATCAAGGCAGCTTTCATTTGTTTAGTCAGGCAGCAAAGGGACAAATGACTTTTGCTCATTATCTGTGTATTCAATTTTAAGATAGGGCATTAGATATGTAAAGAAGTCTCTTATTTAATTTAGTTAAGAAGTAATAAACAGGGCCAAAGTGAGTCTTTCTTGATTCTTCTTCTTCTTGATTTAACATGTCCTAACTTTCAGAAGTTCTTAAAAGGAAACTATTGCAGCTTTGAATGGGAAAGAGAAAAAACTCTACATGCAACAGTAACCTGAAATGACCTTTTCTTTGTTTCCCTGGTACAGACAGATCTCCTCAGGGAGGGAGAGGTTCCTGTCCCATACCCCACCAAGTTCAAGGATGCGTGGGATGATGTGTCCGTGAAGATGCCCTGCTCTGAGAAGAATCTGTTTCCTATGGAGACTGAGGTTTGCTGGTGCATCACAACTTTGCCTTCTTTTCAAAACATGACAGTGCTCTACAATAAAGTTAGTGTCTGCAGGACATTGTAATGAAAGCAACATGCGTTTTGGTTGTGTTTTGTGTAGGATGGAAGTGGGGTCCAAAGTCGGTGGGAACTGATCCACACTGCCTTGCAGGGAGGTTTCAAAAGTTCTCTGGATGTGCGGGTAAGACAACTTAAGCTGGACATACTCCTGTCCCCACTGAAACATGAACATCTAAGAAAAGAGCTAATTGACCTTTGTTTCTCCTCTTTATTTTAACAAACATGACACATTGCAACCATCATCTGGTCAGGAGCAGGTGGAACACTGTTTACTTTGCTTGGTCACCGCATGGTGACCATCCTGGCATCTTCTGCTCTCAATTATGATGTAGATTATGTCTCAGGGCACACCATTAACAAGTAACTGCCGAGAGACAAATATATAAATATTATATGAAATTGACTCCTGAACATCCTCATCCACACTTAAATGTGAGACTCTTGTTTCCATTTTTGAAAACACTGACAACATTGTTTTTGGGTGTGAAGAAAGACAGTTCAGTGGGGAGGGAAGGTGAAAACAGTATGAACAAGATGCCATTTCAAATGTGGAATTCTGTGTCAGAGAATTTCTGCTCATATTCTAATAGAACTGTCACAACAGTTAGAAATATACAAAACCTATTCCATAAACAACCACTTGGTGGCAGAGTTCACAACAAATACAGCTCGTTACACTTGTACCTATATGTTTCTGTGCAGTAAATCTGCTGTTAAGCTGCAACCATAGAGTTATATGTATATGTACTTTAAATCAATTCTTTCAGTGATTAAACAACACACAATTCTCCTCCTATTCAGGATGCCATTTTGAGATACAACACAGCCCATGCAAAGAGATGGGACTTCACTGCCCTGAACCTTCTTTGCACAGAGGTAAGATGGACAGCCATGACTGTTACCTGATGTTTGTAGGCATGTCTTGTACATAAAATAAATCAGGACGATCAAGATTTCCCTAAAGGCCACTGATCATTCTACAATGCCAAAGCCAGTCTCAGACATGCTCCTCCACTGAAAATGGGAAATTTGAATCCAATTTGTGAGTGGCAGCCTTATTTAAAGATACACAATACTGAAGTTTTATTCTGATTTCTTTACAGGATTAACAGACTAACACTTCAAAAGTGAGATGTATTGCATTGTGTGCATCACAGTTTTGACAGTTGGCCCCTGTGAACTTTTCCTTGTAGAAGCTGGCAGTGTTTGTTTAACACACCATGATTAATTATGTCTTTAAAATTTACCTTAATGAAGAATGAAGCTAGTACTCAACTAGATTTGTTACCCCAGAGGGAGCCTGCTTTCCTCTGTTTGGCTGCGAGCCCGTCAGTGTGCGTCGTCCCCTCCCAGTACCTGGGAGTCTCACAGGAGCAAACAGGCATCATACAGTTAGGACAGATGAGCACAGAGCATGGCGACAGCAGCTGTTGCAGGTGAACCAGGGGAATGCCTTTCTTTTTTTCTGCCCAGCTACCTCCTTTTCTTTTAGCACTTCTTGTCCTCTTTTCAGACAGTTAAGGATTATAATTACATATTTGTTTTTAGAAAAAGTTCTTCCCATGTGGGATTAATCTTTACCTGTCATTCACTGTTATGAGATTACTTATTAAAAGTAAAACATCAGTCACAAACCCTTTCCTTAAATCTTGTAGAAGGAGAATTAGTAGTACTAGCTATTAGAAGTGTGTTTACTTTGAAGTGAGCATACATGCCAAAAAAAAGTCCAAAAAAGGTTCTTGTATCAGTCTTTGAATAAATAGCAAACCGATTTCAGCTAGAAGCCTAATATGGTTACTGGCATTAAGTAAATCATGTACGTTATTGTCCGATCCTTTCTATCTAAATTCATGTCTTGGTTGGAGCATTAGGAACAAGATCATTATCTTAATGGAGCTTTTACAATCAAGTGGGAACATTTAATACTTGTTACAGTCCAGTCAGATTGATATTTGAGCCCTTCTCATCGTTGATTACTCAGCTAAATTCAGACCATTCCAAAATGGTTCTTTTTTTCTCCCTCCTCTCTAAAATAATTTCTCAAAGTAAAGCAGAGTACTCAGAAGATCAATAGCTGCCTGAGCCTTTTTATAGCTTAATTCAATTTAATTAAAAGGTCCTATTAAATCTGTAAGGACCCTAAGCAAAGCCAGCAAGATGCTCGCCCTTCCAGGAGTGTAGTGCGTCAGCAGCTCCACTTACTTTCCTGAGCACAGTGTCTCCCCCTATTTCTCATTTCTTTCCTGCTGAGGCATTTAACAATGTAGGACAGTGCTCACAGACAGTTGGAAGCTAATAGAAATCAAAATGTTGTAATATAACTAACTGGCCTAAGTGATGCAGGAATGTGAGGAGATGCGTGTGCGTGGTTGTGACTGCTATCGGTCAGTTTCATTTCAGTCCGTTGATTGATGCGGGATGAGGGAGCGTTCAGAGCTTCACGCCAACACAGCTGGCATGATTAACAGCTGCCATTCCACGGCAGACATGCACCACCTCACGTGATTTGTCTTTCACACATAGAGAAATGTATTGAACAATGATATCGCATTGTTCTTCCATTATTTAGACAACCAAGTTGATTAGTAATAGACAGAATATATTTCTCTGCTCATACCTTTTCTTTTTTTTTTTTTTTTGTTACTCCCCTCTTGCTGTAGTTTGCGGTGAGTTTGAGTCCTAACTGTTGTACTCCTCAGCCAAGACTGCCTAATTAAATGTGGAGCAACATTTGTGCAGCACTGGGGTAATTGTCAAGAGGTACATTGCCCCTGGGCCAGTGATTGACACTCCGCTCAATGTGTAATAGCCATGGGGGGGAAAAAAGTGTTACCCAAATTAGGGCTTGTCTGTAAATTGTCTTAGAGTTTCTCCCCTGCCAAATGAAACTGTCACTGTGTCACTTTCTGATGAATGTCTGAGTGCTGAGCAGGAAAGCAGGAGTAAGAGCTGCTGATGTTCCTGCTGTACAACATTCAGTTGCAAAACAGCAACACACTCTGTCCCTCTCACTTTTACCACTTATTTCGTTTCTGTCTCTCTCACTGAAAATGACAAAAACGTTAGAATTAGACATTAACACTTTGGAAAA
>JAOXYL010000039.1:12423147-12440771 GCA_028564955.1 Terapon puta
TCACCCAGCGACAAGTCACCGTCGGTAAGCCTCGCACCCAAAACCGCACAGTTAGTCGAGACTCTCTGTCCACACTCCGTTACATGACGAGCGGGAAAAGCGGCACTCGCCCTTGCCAGTGTCATTACAGGGACAGTACGCATAAATAACAGAATGCCGTCCATCCTTATGTTAAGTTATTCCACCTTTATGGGCCATCTCCGTTCCTCGGCCCATCCATTCAGCTGGAGCTGCAGAGTGGATTACTGCCTGAACTGACCCCAGCCTCTCCCCTCCCCCTTTTTTCATTTTTCTTCCGCTGACATTTATTGAAGCCTTTCAGAGAAATTCCCCTCTGGCCATCCATTTCCTAAAGTGGAGCTACAGAGAAAAAGCTTGCGGCTTGTGTGCGTGTGTATGTGCGTGTGATTTATAAATGAACCCAAACACGCTTTCATTTTTCTTCGTTTTTTTTTTCCTGTCCCTTTTGCTTGTTCTTTGTCCTTTTTGTCTATGTCTACTAAAATCCTGTTTTATCTCCCTCCATATTTCTTCCTCCTCTTGACCCCCGCAACATCCCCTCCCTCTGTCTCTCTTCCTCTCTCTATTTTCCCCTCTCTTCACCCCCCTTTCTCATCCAGGGAGGCTTTACGGCCTTTTGAACCAGTACTCCAGTTTGGTGTGTAAGAACTGCCGCACTAGCCGACCTGACGTCAGCCTCTACAGCTTCATCTTCGAGAAAGTCTCCACCCCCGCGACCGCCGACGTCCCGGACTCCAAGGATTCTGGGATGTCCCCTGTAACGTCGGACTCTCATTAACTTGGGGAAGAGCTGCAGCTTAACCCCTCCCCACCCACCTCCGTCTCCACATGTAAAAGAGACTCCAGGTTCAGAAAACCTCAGTGTGCTCTCAGCCTTGTGCTCACAATCACTTTTGTCTTTATCACACAATGCTCCCTTTAAGTTTGTGATCCCAACACACAAACTACCAAAACACAGTTTTGCCTTTCTTGTTGGTGGTATTATAGGAGCCTTGTAGTACGTCACCAAACGTGGTGAGCTGTTTCAGAGACTTATAGCAATAGTAAATCCTGGTTGCTGTTAGGCCTTTCATTAGTCTAAATGTGATGTGGAATTCTTTATATACTAATTAATTAAGTATGGCCAAATATTCATCATATGCATGGTTGTGGACACTTTTCATTATCGATAATCCAGGACATGATAATCCTCTCTATTTACTGTGTCCTATATTGTGTTTGCTACTTTTTTTTGGATGAGTTGTCTTCTCTATTTACCATACCCAGGCTTTGGTGAGGTTCCTAAATGCAGAGAGATGATGAGATGCCATACTGTAGTCTATGCATGGGTAACATTTATTTATCAAATACTCTACAGATATATGCTGCTCTTTTGTATCCTCTAGGATGTCGATGCTCAACATACATATTGTCCTCAAGGCTTATTTTAATACAAATCTATAAAATGGTTGCTGGTATGAGAATCATCTCAGATGAAACGGACACATTTCATGTTTAACCACTGATTCTCTTCTCAAGAATTTAATCATTTTCAAATATATTCAGTGTTAAGCGCAGTATTGCTACTGTATGGAAAAATAAAGGGGGGAGAAATGAAGAAAGAATTGCACGCAAAATATTATTTTTGTTAATGTTTTTACTCCACGTTTAATTTTGGGATGTAGTTATGTTTTTTTTTTATTATTATTTTCTGATTGATGGTATGGGTTCTATTTAATAATGGGTTCATAGATAGATTAAAGACTGTAAATGTATTGCATAGCACTGTACTTTGGGGTTTTTGGTCGTGCTCTTTTTATTATAATTTCTTAATTAAAGCATATCCTGTTAAAATTCCTCTGATTAAATCAGTATGATTTACTGTGTAGTAACCAAAGGATTAGAAGCAAAACTATCGTTACAACCGGGGACCAGCTATTGATAGATTGCATTGTCCCACTTCAGTTAAATCGCGCACTTCTAATGTTTACCAAACTTTATGTAAAAAAGCCGTCCAGCCATTCTGTATATCAAGACAGTTTTTTATTAATCATCTAGAAATGAACAGATCTAATTTCAGACTCTTGCCTTAATCAGAGAGAATGAAATCCTTTTTTAACGTGTGTTTGTAACTTTGGCATGGCACCACAAATTTCTCACTTACTTTCATGAATTCGTACCTTATTTAATCATTTGAAATGTGATTGATTTTTAGAACAGCACGTGTGCCAGGGGCTCTCAGACAAATTTGATTCCGCCTCCAAACATGCTTTATTAGATGAATTAGAGTTCTTAAATAACCCTGTGACGTGGACTTCCATAAATGGTGTGTAGGCTTGGCCTTGGTAAGTGGATTACACATTATCTTTGTACTGAGCCCGGCATTGACCAGATGAGCTGCGGACTCGTGTTCAAAGTCAATTTGGTTTGGCAGACCTGACTGTGGATGGCTGCAGTGAGTGCGGGTCACCTGGACATGGACTTTGTTTAGGTTCCTGGATTGTATCATTGTTTTATTTGGACTGAACATGCCAGGCAAATCCTACAAATAAGTAACCACAGTCAGCAACAACTTCTGCCACCAGAAATACAGAGTTAGAGAATTGTCAGTTGTTTAATTTCACCGCACACAACAAATGTTTCAAACACTGAGCAGCTGGTCCACATTTGTCCTGTCTACTGATGTAATTATTCTAAACAGGATGTAATTTAACACAAAGCCTGTAATGTTACCCAGCGGCACAGGTCTTTTCATCGATGAACGCTATTAATAAAACGCCAGAAAGCAACTGGTCTTCGCTCCATCTTTGTCAGGCGGCAAAGTCACTGCAACAAAATGGCATTTCAGTTCATAATTGCCTGACCTTGCGTTCTCCGGGTCAGCCGGAGAGCAGCAGCCAACACAAATGCAAATAATGAAAAAGGAGGGACTCTCTTTGAGGGAACACTGTGTGTTATTAAGTGTTGTTTCACAGTTAAAGTGTAGTGAATACAGTCACGGCACAGGTTAAAACGTTTGCCTTTTGTCGTTTGGTTACATACAGTGTGCTGTGATTTTAATGGTTCAATTGGACATGTTGGTTTTGCTGGAAAGGAAGGTTGTTCTGCACACTGCTTTGCGCACAGATCACCACTTTAAAAACCACATAACGAAGCTGTTTGCACCTATTTGCTCATGCCCGCTCCATTTTCCCCTTTCCCAGTGGGGTGATTGTTGTGATTGATCATGCTGTTTGGTGTGTGCCAGCAAGTATGAATGATGAAATTCTAGATGAGGAGGGGAGAGAGAGAGAGGCTGCGGAGGGCGATGGGGAGGAAAGGGGCTGGGGTGAGGGAGGGCCAATTATCTTATTGTTTAATCCACTCAAGGTAGAAGCCCATCAATCTGAAACCACTTGCCCAGATGACTCATGCTCATGCCTTTATAAAAGTTTAATTGGCTCGTATAATTAACAGGGAGACGCATGTGTGATGTAACTTGGAGGATAAAAAATGGCCCGTCTGGATGTGTGTGCAAGTAAGTATCCTGATGAGAAAATGGATTGCTGTCATAAACAAAACACAAACCAACAGATAAACAATGAATTGATTTGTGATCATCTCTCGTTTGTATTGTTTGAGACAACAAAAAAAACGGTCCTGAAATCATAATTAAGTTTGATGACTGTTTTTCCGTCATCTGTCCCTGGGCTGCTGTGTTGGGCCGTCTCCACAGGCAGCACTGGCACCTTTGGGTGCAGCCACCTGACACGCAGGGGGAGGGGTGGGGGGGGGGCGTGTCGAGCCGCGCGCGGATCTGTCACCTTCGCCGCCACCTGTCCCACCTCCACCCCTTTGGCGATGACAGTAGAGTCGCAGGGCGGTGCGGTCTGAGCAGGTAAATGACTGCGACGTCTCAGGTAATAAAGCGCAGCTGACATTTTCCAAGCACTGTCCCGGTTTTTTTTTTTCCCGTGATGCCGCGCTCCTCCCGGCGTGCACAGACGAGGGGGAGATTATGAGGATTTATGTTGACGTTGAGGGATTAGTGGTCCGGGGTAACGGACCCAGAATGAAAACGGGCGACGTTTGGCCGCTGATGTCGGCGCTGTAGCCCGAAAGGAGCCTGTGACGCGTCCTGAGAAAGAGGTGAGGGAGTTGTGTCGGGCCGGAGGCTGCAGCGGAGGAGCGGACACGGTCGGTGATGATCGCGCTGCAGCTGCAGAAACACACACAGGCCTGTCGTTTTTAAGGGAGGAGACGGGCGGGGGTGGGGTGGGGGGTCTTAGGAACTATGTCCAGCGTTGATATACAGAAAATACACGTCATATTTGTAAGATGTCCGTGCGTAATTGTGGTGCGATATGCGCGCTGTGCGGACGTCCCGGTGAACCGCGCGCAGTGTGACCTCAGCCTCTGCCGCGCGCACTCTCTCCCTGTATGACTGTCACTGCATCACCCCTCTCTAATACCTCCTGACTCTCCCTCTCCCTCCAGCCATGAGTCACTTTCGGGCGCTGGCGGGTGTGCTGAGGGGTGGGCGTGTCGGGGGCAGTCAGTGGCTCCGGGTCCTCGGAGGTCCAGGTCCGGCCCCGTGCTGGGTCGAGCCCAGGAGAGGCTGCTCCTCCGGGGCCGCGCCCGTCCTGTCAGCGGTGTCCGGCAGCTCCAGCTATGTGGAGGAGATGTACTTTGCCTGGCTGGAGGACCGTAAAAACGTCCACGAGGTAACACTGTGCAACATGTTTTTTTTTCTTTCTCCCACATTAAATGAATAACAACAACAAAAATGGAAGTTTCACATTGTGCAGCCAAATTCCTGCTGCCAGAGTTGATATAAAGTTCATCCAGAGAGCACTTGATAAATGTGCAGTATTGCTGGTAGCTCAGTGGCCTGGATTCCTGTCAGGCCTTTCACTGAGCAGCAGGGGAACCTTTGGTCCATGTGTTACCATGGCCCTGCTTGCCTCCGCTGGATCTGTCTGTCTCTGTGTTCTAGTCCTGGGACGCGTTCTTCCGTAACATCCAGGCCTCCAGCCCGTCTGGCGAGGCGGGTGAGAGACGCCCCTCCGCTCTGCTCCAGGGCCGAGTGCTGTCCCACTCACCAGACATGGCACAGAAAGTGGTGGAGGACCACCTGGCTGTGCACACTCTCATTAGAGCCTACCAGGTACACTACACTCACCCAGGCCAGCTGTGACACACACACACTTATACACACATCAGCTCTCAGCGTGTATGATGTGCATTTATGTTATTTACAAATTAAAAGATTGATCATATATCTCATGGGCATCTATTTGAATCTTAGCGTCTGTGTACAGAATTAAGATGTCATCTACCTCGAGCCACAACTGGCTGAAAAATGAATCTAGCAAAATCCACTTGACTTGCCAAAACAGATGCAGCTGGCAATGAGAGCTGTTTATACTGCGTATCCTCGTATTAAAAGGAATATACAATTTGTTTGTCACTGTGAGAGGTTATGCTAATTGCAAGATTAACTCCAACCTACTTACCCTGGCTGCTTTTTGAAAGTGGAAATATCAAAGAGACTACTTAAACAAAACAGGTGGTAACATTTCCCCTTGCCCTCAAATTAATTCGAGGAACTATCCGAGGGATTTATTAAATTCTGTCTTTTGGCAAAGGCGTCGCTTTTAGTCCCAGCTTGCTGCAATCCTGGTGGGAATGTGTGTGCACACGAGTGTGTGTACATAGACATGAAAGCACTCCCATGGGCCTCTTTTCTCTTTTCTCAGAGAGGTTGACCTATAACTGAGCGTTCGCTTATTCTCCAGCTGTTCACTCTCAACATCCTGATGGCCTCTTGTTGAATCTTATTCTTTTTTTCCTGTCACTTTCTCCTCTTCACTTGGGTCCCTTCATCTCTTTTATTCTCTCTCCTCCTTCACATCTCTGTCCATCTCTCTGTGCAGATTCGTGGTCACCACGTTGCCCAGTTAGACCCTCTGGGAATCCTGGAGGCTGACCTGGACTCCTTCGTTCCCTCAGACCTGATCACCACCATTGATAAATTGAGTGAGAGTCACAAGTCCCTCAGTCATCCCAGACACATAACAAACACCAGAAACAAAAATATAAATTCATTTTATGTTGTCAGTGGCAGTGTTGGCAGTTTAACAACCTTAGGCCCTGTGAATCTCATGTGAACTGTATTATGTAAGAAATACTCACACACACACGAGCATGTCATCTGAATGCAGGTCTACAGTGTTCATACATTTTCTACTTTTGTACAGAAGAGGTATAGAACTCCTTATTTGATCCCCCTTTCTCAACTAAAGCCTGTGGAGTTAACACACAGGCCATACATATGCTGGTCTACAGTGTTCATACATTCTCTACTTTTGTACAGAAGAGATATGAAACTCCTTATTTGATCCCCCTTTCTCAACCAAAGCCTACGGAGTTAACCCACAGGCCGTATATATGCTGATTAGATTCCTACTATAGAAGTCCTTCCCTCTAATTACCTCAAGATACTTGTCATGCATAAGGGTTTCAGTCATAAGTGCATTATTTTCATTGGTGGGTTTACTTCAAAAGCTTGATTTGCCTCATAATGAAAATATCTGATTTCTATTTTGCCTGTAATTGAATCCAGTAACATTTCTGTATCCCTTTGAGGGTTTGCGCGGCACATACATGTGCATCAATATGCACTCCCCACACACGCACACATGCACACAACTCTGGTTGGCGGTTGCATAACTCATCAGACCCAAGAGTGTAAGTGGTGTTGAGTATAAAAGGCCGCAGCACATTCTCCGCCAAGTCAGTGTACGGGCTGGTCAGCCTAATGCTGCCATTAATCTCAAGGCTCCGCTCTAGTCATTCTCCATTTCATTTAGTGGACAGAAGATCGGGGGATGCGGGACGGCCACAGAAACCGATCGAAGTCTACAGTAATAGCTAGTAAAGAGGAGAGAGAGACAGAGAGAGATAGAGAGAGACTGTTTCTGTTGGCTGCTGTTACCAGTGATCAGTGCGTGTCAAGGCATAGCTTTGCATTATGTATTGTCACCAGGGCTCGAGCTCCCTAATGAAAGCTAATGGCAGCCTCCGTGGCCCCGTATTTGGTCAGCTGATAGAACAAGAGTCTATTCTCGGCCCCCTTTGTCTTTGCTGTGGTCCTAATGTGATTTGCACCTGTCTCCTCTTATGTTGCCTGCGATCTTGAGTTTGACCAGCTCACTCAGGTGGGCTTTGTCAACACAGAAACTTATGCAGGGCTGTCAATAAAGATCCTGCACCTCCTAGTATTGTACTGTCTGCAAATGCATGCAGGATCATGTTTTTCATTTTGTGACCAAGCTTTTTTTTTATATATATATTTGACAAAAACTCAAAGTATATGATATGTTTAAGTTCACAGGGGGCACCATTGTCCTTCAATTAAAAGATGTTTGAAAGTAATTTGGTCTTTCGGTAAAATTGCAGTCACAGTTAGAGCTGCAGGTAACAATTATTGACATGATCCATTAATCTTTTGGTTATTATATTTCAATCAATGCATTAATCATTGAGTTCGTAAAATTACAGTGACAAATGGCCAATACAGTTTCCCAGAGACCAAGGCGACAACCTCAAATAGCTTATTTTGGTCTACCATTGGTCCGAAAGTCAGATGTTTTTGATTTATGATGCTCTGCGTTTTGCTGCCTTCACATGATATCAAAAGAAATGGAAGAGTTAAAAATCTTGAGAATTGAAATATGTTAAAATTTCAGATCATGTATTAAACTCGGATGAAGGTGGGTCCTTGTCTTATTAATGTTATAGCGCTGAAAAGGATTAGTGTTCTTCTAATTTACATAGTAAATAGTACTAAGCAGCCAACCGCTTCCTCCTTCTACTATGGGCTTTGTTTAAAAAACATGTACAAATATAGTCTTGAAATACAGATATACAGACTTAATCTTTTTTTGTTGCACTTGGAATATGGGCTCAGAGACAATCATGTGTTTAGACTGTCTCAAATCTGTGTTTCACATGGTGTGATCGTAGGTTTCTACGGCCTTGATGAGTCTGACTTGGACAGGAGCTTTCAGCTGCCTCCCACCACCTTCATCGGAGGAGAAAACACCCGTCTTCCTCTTCGAGAAATCATACGCAGACTAGAGGTATTTTGTTTGTGTGTTTGTGTATGTATATTTCTCTTAGAACACTGCACCATTTTATAGTTTTTTTTTTTTTATGTAACTTCTCTTTCAGACATCCTACTGTGGTCACATAGGGGTCGAATTTATGTTCATCAACAATGTGGACCAGTGTCAGTGGATTCGTCAGAAATTTGAGACTCCAGGAATCATGCAGTTCACTAATGCTGAGAAGAGAACTTTGCTCGCCCGCCTCATCCGATCTACCCGGTCAGCAATGAATCTACTGACTTACACTTTGATGACAGCGCAATAGCTCACATTTAGTCATAGCTCACATCAGAGGCTCGCATAACTTAAACAAAACTCTTGTGCACGCATACATTTGGAAAGATAAACAGCCTATTCTTCATGTGGGCTCATTTTCGTCTTTGATAAATTATCTCAGAAGTCACCAGAGGTTCCTGGAAGGGATCTGCCTATTGTTAATGTGTGTATTGGTCTTACTGTATTCCTGTTTGTCCTGTGCTTTTGCAGTGTTATCCTATTACTATTAACACACAGTGGCTCTGAAATAAAATCTTGTGTTTGAGTTCTTTAAATCATCCAGAATACTTTCTTATTTACTACTTAATGTTGCATTAGTTCATCATTGTTATCAATAAGTAGCAGTATAATCTGTTAATGGCAAAAACATCCATGAACTCTCCATCTGAATTATTATTAACTTTTTTTAAATGAAAGGTTTGAAGACTTCCTGGCCAGAAAGTGGTCATCAGAGAAACGTTTTGGTCTGGAGGGCTGTGAGGTGCTCATCCCTGCTCTTAAAACCATCATTGACACATCCAGCGCAGCAGGAATCGACAGTGTGATCATGGGGATGCCTCATCGGTACCATCTAGTCCACTTTTCCTCACTTCTCAATTCAGCGTATGCATACAGCTAATTTTGGTCGCTCCTTATTTGATGTAGACTTTGTTCACTCTACTTTCAGGGGTCGACTGAACGTTTTAGCCAATGTGATCCGTAAGGAACTGGATCAGATCTTCTGTCAGTTTGACCCCAAGTTAGAGGCGGCTGATGAGGTGAGGGAACTGCTGACAGTGTGGAAAAGCGTCTTGAGGAAACCATTCTCAAGATGTAAGTGATTCTTCATTTCCTTACCCTCCCACACCTGTAGGGCTCCGGCGATGTCAAATACCACCTTGGGATGTACCACGAGAGGATTAACCGTGAAACGGATAAAAACATCACACTGTCACTCATGGCAAACCCCTCCCACCTGGAGGCAGTAGATCCAGTGGTTCAGGGAAAGGCCAAAGCTGAGCAGTTCTACCGAGGAGATACTCAAGGAAAGAAGGTAACACCTCTTTTGGTTTGTGTTTGATGTTGAAAATCTATATTTGCAAAAGATGCACGGTGTGTTAATCTGCCCTGTTGAATCTGTGATGCAATTCATTTCCAGGTGATGTCCATCCTGATGCATGGGGACGCCGCTTTTGCCGGACAAGGAGTTGTGTATGAGACTTTCCACCTAAGCGAGCTTCCCTCCTATACCACACACGGTACAATCCATGTGGTGGTCAACAACCAGGTACTCGGGACTTTAGGGTCACAGTGACATGACCTATTACTATTTACCAAATATATTTTTATGTGTATTATGTGTATATATTTTAACAGTTATGGTTGTAATAATAATGATGTTATTCATATTACTACTAATCCTGCTATTATTACTGCACCTGCTACTGTTAATAATAATAACTGGAGCCAGACAGTAATTTTCTAAATTGCCAGACGGAAAATGTGATCAGTTTTTTTTGTATTTGGCTCAGAAAATGTTCATAAAAATGAAATGAACTATCAAACTTTGCCCCTTGCCCCAGATTGGCTTCACTACTGACCCTCGAGTGGCCCGCTCCTCCCCCTACCCCACTGATGTGGCTCGGGTCGTCAACGCGCCCATCTTCCATGTGAATGCGGATGACCCAGAAGCCGTCATCTATGTGTGTCGGGTGGCCGCAGAGTGGAGAAGCACCTTCAATAAGGATGTCGTCATCGACCTCGTTAGTTGCGGCCGAGTCTGAATGAATTAACCAGAAACACAATTATGAGAACACACTTACACGTGGATTGTGTGTGTGTTTACAGGTTTGTTACAGGCGGTTTGGCCACAATGAGATGGACGAGCCCATGTTCACCCAGCCGCTGATGTACAAACAGATCCGCCGGCAGGAGCATGTGATGAAAAAGTACTCTGACAAGCTCATTGCCGAGGGAGTGGTGACACTGCAGGAATTTGAGGTCTGTGATCTAATGCCTTTGATCCTGTTAAATATACTGTATGTTGGTAAATGCTACTGTATGCTGTTTTAGTTGCCGGACTGTGTGCATTAAATCACACTTAGATATTACCCTAGCCTTCGCGTAGATATGTTGCGCCAGCACCGCTGTATTTGAGTTTCAATTTACTGCCTCCGTTCAATCACCGAGCTTCACAATCCCTCACATAGAATATATATCGCTCAGTGAGGTTGAAGTATACCTCAGATTCTGGCACCATTCAGTGGAATTGCCCATCCAAAACAGAAACTTTGATTGTAGCATCCATTCTGCACAATTTTTTTTATAGCACGTGTCAGAGAAATACTGCAGCACCTCTCTGGTGTGCCAGCTCCTGGCTTTTGATGGACATTGTTTTCTGTTGTGTGGCCTGCTATTTGGACTCTTGCAGAAGCCTCATTTTTAATATAGCAAGGCAGAATCATTACTACTGGTGGATATCAGTCTCTCTCTCAGTTTCTCTCTGCCTCAGCTGCACACTGTTTTGGCCAGTCAGCTGTAGTCCTTTGATTGAAGGAATCAGTTAATGTGTGATATATTTCATTTACCAAATGTTGTTGCAGGAGGAAGTTGCCAAATATGACAAGATATGTGAGGAGGCATACACCAGCTCCAAGGATGAAAAGATATTGCACATTCGACACTGGCTCGACTCCCCCTGGCCAGGTAAATGGTTCCTTTGCAATCCAGTAATTAGATTTTTTCTTTTGATTGACTTTCTTTGAATACTTTTCTTGTTGGACTGACTCTGTGGCTCTCTCTCTCTCTCTCTCTCTCTCTCTCTCTGTGTCTCTCTCCCTCTCCCTCTCCCTCTCTTTCTTTAGGTTTCTTCACAGCAGAGGGAGAGCCCAAGAGCATGAGCTGTGTCCCCACAGGACTGGATGAGGAGGTCCTGCAGCACATTGGCCAAACAGCGAGCTCAGTGCCTCTGGAAGATTTTAAGATCCACCCCGGTGAGTTTAGCTGCTCTGTGCTGTGCAGAGAGGCAGCCTAACAGTCACTGTGCTCAAAATGTACACAGTGACAGAGGCGCTCATGTTGCTGTAGAAGGATATATGATACATGCTGCTGAATGATAAAGATCCACATAGACTTGAGTGGCACATTGTTTTTGTCTACAGGGATTTTATTAAGGCAATTAGAGGAGTTCACCTGTGAACACTCCATTTGCTAACAGCAGGTGTTTGGCCTGCACAGCTGACTTTGCTCACGCTACAGCATTTAAGGGTTTTTAGCGTTATTTACAACACCGTACACCAGCCTATTTTACACTCTCTCCCCGGCTCCTAAACTAACATGAGGTTTAAATGTCTTTGTGTGTGTGTGCGCGCGCGTGTTCTCCAGGTGTGTCTCGTATCCTGCGCGGTCGAGCTGACCTGGTGAAGAATCGGCAGATGGACTGGGCTCTGGGAGAGTACATGGCCTTCGGCTCTCTTCTCAAAGACGGCATCCATGTGCGACTCAGTGGGCAGGACGTTGAGCGGGGCACCTTCAGGTGAGTCCATGTCAGCACACACAGGAGCTCCCTTTTACCTCCTCAAGGATGTACGTGAATAAAGAGTCCTCAAATCAAATTACGTTAGAGAGAGAGCATTATAAGTATTTTAGTCAATTGATCTGGGGTTTTTTTTCACGCAATAATATAACAGAGTTGCAAAACAAATGGTCATCAATTTTTAACAAAATCACATTGAGAATGGTGAAATGTATATGTAATCTCATGTGATGTTTTATGAATATATGAGTTGTTTATTTTATTATTTTATTTTATATGTGATTTTTGCATACATATGCCATGTTGTCATATATAGTATATCGATACCAGAAGAGATCCATAATACTGTGATAATGTGATAATGATTTCACCCTGCCATACAATGACTCAGCCTGTCTGACCAGAGATAAAGGGTAAGGAGCAGTCACTTTAAAGACAGTGAATTAAGTAATTGGGGGGGGTTGGCGGAGAGGGTGGCACAGGGGTCTGACAGACAGAAGACGTCAGCACGGTCTCCTGGGAGCCTTGAAGCCCGCATGGTGTTGTCATGGTATGGAGCGAACGAGTGACACATGAACAAAACCAGCTCCCCCTCTCACTGCGCCTGTCTCATCTGTCCCCTATCATTTCTCCACCAGCCCATCTTCACTGACACTATCCCCCCCTCCCCACCCTCCACCCCTTCAGCCCACAGCGACATACATCACGCTAACAAACCAGAGGCTACGGGGCTTTTTCTTTTGCCTCATATTTACCACTGACATCTACTTCTGCCCGTCCCATGTCCCCTTCCGTAGGGAAATTTGCTTGGCTGAAAAAAAGCCAAAAAACAAGAAGAAAAGACATCAGTCAACCCTTCATTTCTGTATCACCTGTTGTTTACAGTCCGCAAGCTTTCTTTCTCATTGTACCCATTTTACTGTCACCCCTTATAGCTTTTTTTTTTCCTCCTCCTACCTACACTTTTGTTTCACCCCCCCCACTCCGTTTCCCTTCATAGTTCTTTGGAGCTGAGCATATTGGCATGTCACAGTTGAGTGAGCCTGCTTGCGTTCCTGTGATGTACGTAAAAGCGTGGACTAATGGATTCAGTCGTCGTGTTTGGGTGGGTTGCATGCGCTGCTCCGTGCACCCCTTTCCCTGACTAATGGGGCCCCCAGGCAGAGGAAGTGTGTGTGTGTGTGTGTGTGTGTGTGTGTGTGTGTGTGTGTGTGTGTGTGTGTGTTTGTGAAGGAAAGAAAGCGGAGAGCGGTGGGCACGCGGCCTATGAGGCAATCGTAAAGAAAGACCTCATTCTCGTTAGGTTTTTGGATTGAGAAAATGAAACATGAAATTATGTGTGTTACCTCAATTAATGCTGGATGCTCTCGATTTTTTTTTTGTTCTTTCATCAAAGGATTTCTTGAAGAGAAAGTGTATATCCTTCGAATGTGGAGCAAGGCTCAAACAGAACAATCAAGCAGCACATTATATGACCTCATTACACCATAATTATGGATGATCATATTCAGAGTCAAATCGTGAGCATCTAGTCCTCCGGGAGGTAATATATCACATTCAAGATAATAATCAATAGATTTTGGTTGTTTCCTGCAGTTCTTCCGCCTGACCATTACATAACCTCTCGCACTGTGTGTGACTGAGTGTATGTGTGTGTGTAAATGTCATTAAAGTGATGTTAAAGGGGTTTAAGTGATTGTCTGATCGTGCTGGTTTTGAAGGCTGATTCCTGCGCTGGGAGCGAGCGGACTGGCAGAGCTTGTTAACGCTTGGCTCTTTGCTCCCATCAGCTCTTGTTGGGCCTCACACCGGCTGAAGATCAGAAGAGGGGAGGTGACTCTTTGTGGAGCGCTTTTGTCGGCCGGAAAAGGGGCTGCGTGTGTTTAACCTGCATCTACTAGGTTAATAAGAACCTTTTAAAGAAATCCTTTTTAAGACAGTTCAGAGTCCTGAAAATATCTTCTGTGGATACTTTCTGTTATAAAAAAAATACCACTTGATATCCTCTAAATACAAGTTCTGAAATCATTAGGCGGAAAATCAATAATCGACTGTTGGTTTCAGCTTCTCACTTGTGGTGATTTACAGTTTCTCTCTGTATATTATTGTTGCGAAGTGAAATTGTTATTGAATTTTTTATTTGACCTTATACAAACTAAACAAAGTATTGATTTTTGGTTTTAAAAAAATTGATTCGACAATCGAAGTAATAATTAGTTATAGCCCTGCTTGACTTTGGTGTTAATGTTGGCATACTAACATGCTAAACTAAGATGGGCAACATTATAACTGCTAAATCTCACAAAGTGTCGCTGTAATGCTGTTTCTGTGTACCACTTTCAGTCCTTTCTGTCCCTCTTGTGTTTTCCAGTCACCGTCATCATGTTCTGCATGATCAAGAGGTGGACAAACGTATCTGTGTTCCCATGAACCACCTGTGGGCCAACCAGGCTCCTTACACAGTCTGCAACAGCTCCTTATCAGAGTATGGGGTGCTAGGTAAGACTGAATCCACACAGCACGTTGTACTAAGTCATTTTGTGGCACTGTGTAATCATAACTGTGACTCCAGGTTTTGAACTTGGCTTTGCCATGGCCAGTCCGAATGCTCTGATCCTCTGGGAGGCCCAGTTTGGAGACTTTCACAACACAGCCCAGTGTATCATTGACCAGTTCATCAGCCCGGGCCAGGCAAAGTGGCTCCGCAGCAACGGTATTGTCCTGCTGCTGCCACATGGGATGGAGGGAATGGTGAGGAGTGAGACCAGGTTATACTGTGTCATTCTATAGTTTTTACAGATAGATTTGGGTCTTTTTAGCATACATGATTTGAGCGTTTCCTCTTTTGTTTAGCCCTTTTAATGTCTTGTTATTGTTCTCCGTCCTCAGGGCCCAGAACATTCATCAGCCCGACCCGAACGCTTTCTGCAAATGAGCAAAGATGATCCCGATCACTTCCCTGTATGTCGACATGCATGATTTACATCATGGCTCAAATGGTTATCAATTTGAAGAGCATGATTACTTAATGATATATGTGAAATGAAGTGCACTGAACTCCTCAGTGTGCTGTAGTTAACATACAATATCCCCTGTATTATTGGCTATACTGATGTCGTGACCGCTTAAGCGATGATTGCCAATTTCTCCAAAGCTGAAAAAGTCTCTTCATAATGGCCTCTAAAGTGTTGGTATTCAGCAGTAAGTCAGGTCAAAGGGGGGAGCTGGTATGAGGGAGTATTCAAGGGGGGAACCACAGCAGGCTGCATCAGCAGAAACTTCCCAGATTCATCTTCAAATGGGATATTGATCAAACTATTAGTGGGAGCATAGTAAGGGATTAGCATTCTTTGTCGTGTGTGTGTGTGTGTGTGTGTGTGTGTGTGTGTGAGAGAGACAGAAAGAGAGAGAGAGAGAGAACAGTGATGCAATCATGCAGTACTGTACATCCTCTGCCTGATCATGAGAAAAAAAACATTACTGTAACTAAAACTATACCATAACTGTCATGTTTTTCTACGTAAAGTTCAATTTTGGTTTTTAGAATCAATAACATTAAAAATTCTTTTTTTTCTTCTTTCTTTTCTTTTAACAAAGGAGTTCAGTGGAGATTTTGAAGTCCAGCAGCTGTACGATTGTAACTGGATTGTGGTCAACTGCTCCACGCCTGCTAACTACTGCCACGTGCTCAGACGCCAGATTCTGCTGCCATTCAGAAAACCGGTAAAGTGGAACATCATCCTTGCCATATATGCTTGTCATGTAATGTTTGATTTTACATTTGAAATGTTGCTTAGATTGCTTTAAGGTCATACATAAAAGGCATTGCATTCATCAAAGATAAATCCAATGCCTGTCATGTCCAGAAGGCTGTTTGAGTACATGTACTGATGTTTGGAAGGCATTTTAAAACACTTTCCCTTATGTGATTGACTTTTAGTTTGACTTGCATTTATCTATTTGAAATGCAGTGACTTAAATCATTTGAATTAAGTCAGAAATATGAAAACAAGTACAAAGTTGGGTTATGTCTTGATATTGATAGATTGCTATATCATGCTGGTAGGTACCAAAAAGTAGTACGAATGTGGTTCTGCATGTTCTTGATTAGTTCTGTGAACCCTATAAGTAGAACTAGTTTGGTCATAAAGTTTTGGGGTGTAAAGCACTTCTCCTTTTTTGTATATGCACAGCTCTTTTTTGGTCTCTCATAGTTTTCAGCCACAGTGAATGTCTTAACTGATCCCCTGTCGCACATAAATGCAATGCTTCACGAAGCATGAGAAAATTACTTCCTGAGCAAATTAGCGAGTGGGCCAATAGGGGATAATATTGTTTGTTTTTTTATGAAAAACCCTGAAATTCTGGACTTGGTCGGCTGAGCACAAAGGGTTTTATTTATTTGATTGCCGGAGAAATGTTTTGTTTTCCCAATGCTGATGTTGCGTGCTATATGGTGGCAACAAATTAGCGTGAAAAGACATAAAAAACTTTTTTCTCTGGAGTTTTTTCAAGGCGCACAATGAAGACACGGATGATGGAATCAATCTGTTGTTTGTCACTGACAGAAACTTTTTTTTTCCACAGCTCATCATTTTCACTCCAAAGTCTCTGCTGAGGCACCCAGATGCAAGGTCCAGTTTTGATGACCTCGCCCCAGGTGGAGTTTTGATATGTCTCTAAAATGAAATTGTCCTGCATGCTGTTGCAGGGTCCTATAACGTGTCATGTTCACTGTCCACAGGCACTAAATTCAAGAGGCTCATTCCAGACGAAAGCCCTGCGAGTCAAAACCCAGCCCAAGTGAAGAGGGTGATCTTCTGCACCGGCAAAGTCTACTACGAACTAGCCAAAGAGAGAAAACAGCAACAACTGGAGAGAGACGTTGCCATCATCAGACTCGAACAGGTGTTCAATCCCTCTCTGAGCATGTCATGCACTGTGGATTTTGAAATGAGACTTGACTGAATTTCCTCTTCTCCCTCCTCCATTTTCTCATATCTTCGTTAAACTCCCCTCAGATCTCCCCGTTCCCGTTTGATCTGGTCCGAGCCGAGGCAGAGAAATATGTCAACGCTGAGCTGGTCTGGTGTCAGGAGGAGCACAAGAACATGGGCTACTACGACTACGTCCGGCCACGTTTCCTCACGGTGGTGGCCAACAAGAAACCCATTTGGTAAGGCACTTTGTTCTTGATTGAGGTAACATTTGTTTAAGGGTCTGAATTCTTTTCGCTGGTGACAAACCTTTTGTGCTGTTTTTCAGGTATGTGGGAAGGGATCCTGCAGCTGCTCCTGCAACAGGGAACAAATCCACCCACCTCAATGAGTTGAGGAGGTTCCTGGACACTGCTTTCAACTTGAGCGCTTTCCAGGGGAAGGACATGTAATTGAGGGCTGGAACAAGAACCAGGCTGGAGGTGCAGCTTCCTCTCCAAACACCACGGTTTATTTATTTCTCTATGTAGAAACTGGCACAAACTCTTTTAGCTTTTTGACTGTCTGGAGTGTAGCCTAGTGTTTAAAGCAAAACGTAGTTTCAGCCCTTGTAATATTATGCAAAAGATAAGACTGCCACGCTAACACTCACATCTGGATTTGCGTCTCTTGAGATTGTCCATGTGTAAGACTAAGTGATCACTGTCCTGCTGTTACTTGGAGACATGTCGACATATATGTTTCGCA
>JAOXYL010000039.1:12440871-12451371 GCA_028564955.1 Terapon puta
AAATGTAATGTAATAGAGGGCCATTTGACAAGTGAAATCAAGTTGTTTTTATACATGTAAACCCCAAATCATCCTTTCTCCTTATAGCTGTGATATGGTCAAAGAAGACCTCCCCAAAAATCACCTTGTCTGATCTTTACTGGAAATATCTACTCTTAATTTAGTCAACACTTGACCCTTTTATGATGACTTCCATGGCCTCATCAAAGGAGAATTAGATTGCATATTATAGCATTGCAATGGTGCTATACCTCAGTCACAGTGTTGTCACCTAGTTGAGTGATGAAGTAGCAATAGTGCCCTCTTTGTACCCCTTATAATGTTCAAACACCAAAAAAATGATGTTTTTGACAATCACTGTTATCGAAGTAGCTTTAGCACTGTACCATAGATACCTCCATTGCTGCCATGAATAGTAGTCTATATTCGTATTCATTTGTATTTTTACTCATTTTTGTAGATGAGCAGCAGAAGCTATGAAACGCACACAAAACACCAACTGGTGTACTTAAACAATGAATTGCATATATCACAGGAATGAAGACTGTTTCTGAAACTTAACACATCAGTAGGTTTAGTGCCTGCATTTGCTTTGGCTACCTTAGCTGTTAGTGGAGGAGTCTGTATTTATTGTCACACCTCACTTCACCAGGAGACATGAGCCAGCTGGCAGGGAGACTTGCAGCCATGTTTTCTGCTTAGGACATAAGGCTCGGCTTCCTCTTCTGAGATTGAGGGATGCGCGCACACACATAAACGCCACACACAAGCGCAGCAAAGCCTCGGATGCTTTCAGAGCAATATTGACGCTTGGTTGTCACATTAAAATCCCCAGGTATTTTAACAGGATTGATATTAGTTACCACTGTGCTTAGAAATGCTCCATAAAATTATGCCTCCTGTTTAGCTGTACCGTAGCTTACCTTTCCCACTTCCAGCTGGGAGATTTAACAATAAGCCATGCGCAAACAGAATTTTACATATTTAATGATTTAGAAGTTTATGTGCGTTAGGGTTTCAGTGAAAAATATGTCCTCATGTTTTTGGGGGCATTGAAAAATATGCACAACTCGATAGAGCTGCACTTGTAATGCAAATGATAAAATATGCAATAAAATATATTTAAGTTTAATAATGTGGTTTGATTGTGATATTTGCCTGCAGATGATGAGAGGTTTAACGCAAGCCTATATGAGATTTTGAAGAGGAAACTACATATTCTTTCTTTACAAATGAAGAGTTGAATTCAGATGCAATAAAATGCATCCTTGCTCGTTTTAGTTGTCTCTGCGTATTTCCTGCTACACTTACTTGGTCCTGTATGACCAGTAGCTTATGGGGGCCAATTTTAGTAAACTTGATAGATAGTGCTCTGCAACTAACATTACAGTCGCTGCGAACTGTATGACCCTTCTCTCTGTGTTACTGTTATATTACTGTGCGCTATTTTCATTTACTGTTATACCACATTTTCCACTTTTAAGGTTTGCAATCAGTCAGGGCCCAGCAGCTCACTGTGCCCTGACTGATTGCAAACCTCACACCTATTACCCACCGTACATCATGCGTGCACCCTGTCTGTTCTTGAAGTCTTATTTAATAAAGTGCACACAGTGACCTACACATGGCAAATCCAGAAATCAGTTATAGTTTGTGGTAATTCATTGAGGAATATAAATAATGAAATAAACATAACACTGGAATATGCACAATGTGAGCCCAATATAAACTAAACTAATAAATGTGTTTAAAGCTAATCCCAATACAGCACTTTAAAATGACCCATATTAGCCAATAAAGTATCTTAGCTCAATTTTAGTGATGCAAATTCCCTAATAAATATGCAGTTAATAAAGTTACCACCAGTAGCTGACATACAGTGAATGAATGTTTGTTACAGAGACAAGACAAGACAATAGGTGTGTTTATATACATGTTAATAGAGGTTTCATTGGACAGAGTTGTTGTATAAGGAAAATGAATCAGTGTTATGTATCTTTTATTTTAAAGGCAAGCGGTAGGTTTCTGTCATCTTCAGTAAGCATTCTCCACAGCAGTAACAGCTTCTTTACAAACGGGGTCCAGCTCTCCGTCTCCACCTTCGGGGGAAAAACGCACGACAGGTTGAAAGACTGCTGAGCATCAAACAGTGACATCACAGTGATGTAACCTGTACTTTTGTCAGGTTCAAGCAACCTGAAACATTATTAAACAAACACAGAGAAGAAGACACACAGCAGTGAGTTTCGTTACTTGCAAGGAGAACGGATTGAGATGTGTTCAGTTACAACCTCCAATCCGCTCTGACCACCTCTCTTGTTTCTTGCTCTTTATTATCCTTAGGGCGGTCCCTAGTTACAAAGCATGAACTAGGCTAACGGGTGGGGTTCGATGCTGTTCGTGCCATCTAAGGTAAAATAATACTATATGTATAAGTGTACCGCGAGTGCGGCCTTCTTTGGTGATCTTTTATTCGCTGTCTCCTTCAGTGGGTCACGGCCTTGTGACCCACTGAACGTGGTTGTGCAACTCTTGATCTGCAACGGTTTTGCACAAAATAAGGTGTGAAACCGTGGAGGCATTAGCATGGCTCCTTCTACGAAAAGAAAACAGGAAACTGCACAAGGAGGTTATACGAAGTTCAGTTCAAATGGGAGAACTGCATAAAGAGGTTAAATGGAGTTCAGTTCAAACAGCAAATCTTTGATAAAGTATATTTACATCATTTTAACAACTTTACTACAACTTTACTACACTTTCTCTCCCGACCAAACTCCTGTGGTGGACGAAAACCTTCATTCAAGCACAATATTTAAGTACATTAAACTTTTAGGTGCTTGCTCATTACATGACAATTTCTTTTTTATCCAAAGAGGCAAATATTGTACTTTGCACGTTACTACATTTATCTCACAACTTTAGTTTTTTTAGATTACATTTTCATTCTCTTCCTGACCCGTTGAAACCATTTACCTTAACATTTCTGTACATTTAACTCACAAACAGTAAAAAATAATATATAATCACACGTTCATATGAGCTCAACCTGAAATCAAAATGCAGCATATACATTAATACAGCAGTAATATTCATTCCAAAACATCATCAGGGTGTTGTCACTCTTTGAAACCAAAACTCACCAAACTGCAGCTGTCTGATGTGACAGCTGAAGACCACCTCCCCGTTGACCACGAGCTCCACCGAGTTGCGCTCGTGCGTCTCCTCCTGCACGCACTGGTGTCCGCGCGCCCTCAGAGCGGCTGCGGACACGTTGGAGGTTCAGCGTTTGACTCGATGTGTAATTTAAAAACAGCCGACAAAAGTCTTCATGCTGCTCTCCTTGGACTCTGGCACGAGTTGAAAACTTACCCTGGAGACCCTGCAGGCGGAAGCTCCTGTGTTCAACCACCCCATTGGATTCATAAGGTCCGTGGCAAAGCGTCACCCGCGCGTTTTTCGGCATTGTTTTGTTGTGGTCGCTATGGTAACGAACGCTCATAAATAGTGCACGTGTTGCCCACAAGGCCCTTTCCCAACCCTAACTGTGTCCACTTATTTAAATGAAGCTTCAGTCACCATTGAGGTCTTATGGGTATACTGAAATACATTCGAGTATGTCTTTATATTTATATGTTTATTACATTTCATTATAGCTGCTCAAAGGTCAGGCTATGAGGTGTTGCCAAATCATTCTGAGATAAGTCTTAATATGATAATCATACAGTTGTGATTGTAATTTTTGCTGTAGATTACAGTTTACAGATTTCATAAAATGCTAATTCCACCGAAAAGGCCTCATGAAAATAAACAACCTTGGCTTATACACAAATAAGATGATTTTATATCACTCTTTCATGACAACAACATCAATAATAACTAGGGCTGACATTTGGGTTCCGGCTTACACTGGCATATTTGCAGTGAATTTTGTCAATGTGCACTATAGCTGTAAAAATAAACTAATATTTTTCTTTAAAATTCTGACTGGTTCAGTGGTTTGTCATACTTGTACATAGTAAAACATAAAACACAATCGCAGTTGTCTTTTTAAGCTAGGCATCTACTCTGTAAACAAGAAAATGAACAGAAGTCCTGCTGATTTTAGTTTCTTTTAATCTTCAGCGGTATTTCATAGATATAATACTTGGACAGTCATAAACACAGTGATCACCTCTGGTTTGTAAGTTTCAAAACTTACATTTGTACCCTGTAACATCAGGTTAGATCATACAAAAATAAATAACTTAATTGATATATTTTGCTCATAAATATACAAATACACAGTTTTGATCACATTTAACATTCTTTGATAAACTAAACAGCGTCCTTTCTTAAAATCTTGGTCAGTTGCTTTTTGCTTCTTATTTACACAAGCACAGTACAAGTCCCAGTATGTAGGAAACAGTACAGTTCAGCTTGAACTAAATGTCAAAGGAATTCAGAAAATAATAAAAAAAAATAGACATTTTAGTAATTCCATATATATTGATACAATAGACATATTAAGTTAGGAAGACAATACAAATGGAAATTGCATAGAAGATTCTAGTTTTACCATAATCTTCAGAAAATCATTAGATAGCAGCATGCGATGTGCAAGTTGACAGGTAGTGTGATAATCAGCCTTTAATCATAACTCACAAATGTCTTTTGCTCCGTCAAACCGACTGACAGGCTTTGTAGACAAAATGATGCAGATGTGGAAAAGAGTCTTCAGAGTTTCCTCCCACCAACCTTAACTGAGCCCATGGCCATCATCAAACAAAACTCTTTTCCTTGCCTGTGTCGTCTCAATTTAGTGCAAAATAACAACCAAAAGCTGAAATTTGGGTATACACCTACATATAGAAGCCATTTTGCAGACATTTGAACAACAGCTGTATATTGTGTTTTTACGATATTACCAGAAAACGTCCTTTATATCAATCAAACACCTCTTATACTCTCTAAGAATAAATAGATTAGATTATCATCAGCACTTGATACATTTTACAATACAAAGTACAGTACAAAGTAGACACCGAAACAACATTTCATATCACAGTGTATATTTTGTGAATGACTCACGATGAATACAGCACAAAAGACACAGCTTTAAAATCACACCACCACTATTTTCACTGGCACTGAGAGTTTTTTCTATGATTTACTTCCGTTCTTCAAAGCTGGTGCCTCTCCAGTCTGCGTCTGAGCCTCCACTTTCGTCTGGTCTGGTGTCTTCAACAGAACTTGTGGCAACGTTTGCTGGTTCTTGGTCAGGTCGACCGATCTCTGCTGCGTCTTGTTTTGCCAGTTTGCGTCTGTCTGTGTGTGCGTCTCCAGCGTCCGAGCCTGTCTTTGGACAGTGGGACTGGGGCTGGGGTTGTGTTTATTGCACAGATCCCTCATGTCCAGGAGTCCCTGCAACAGAACCTTGATGAATTCTGCTGAGCAGGTCTGCGGGCTCTCGCGGAAACTGGACACAGAGAAGATGATGTGGTCTGACTGAGGGTTGTAGCACGCTCCATATCCGTTTGGAACCACGGGTCCGTAGCAGCAGAACATCTCGACGGTAGTGGGAACCTGAGAGGAGAGCGAATCCTTCAGGACTGAACTACTGACTAGTTTTATGAGCGTGCTCAAGAACTGCTGCGATTACTGTCAATTATGCTGCTGCATTACTCCTCCAGTTTTAGCTCAGGCTTTCTTTTTAAAGGTGTTAGCATCAATCACAAGTGGAGAAAAAAATGATGGCATCGCTGACGTTATTTTTACAGACTTTAGAATGATTCCTGCAAAGCCACAAAGCACATTATACCGTTTGCACAGGCTGAGCAGTGCTTCATGTGACAGGTAAACAGAACCATAATGTTTTAAAATCACCATATTACCATACCTGACTCGTAGAGAGAATGAACTGATTACTGATGAGGTAGGCTTCGTCTTTGAATATTTCTGGCTTCTCTATCTTCAGCTCCTGTGCAATTTCACGTAGTCCTAATAAGTGATTGTCTATCGCCATCCCTGTGATAGCCTGAAAAGGAGAATGAATATAAATAAAAGGAGAATGAATATAAATGTTGCTATATTTTCCCTCATAGCCAATCCAAAATAAATCTGGCCGAGGTTAGAGAGTAGTTACCAGAATAGTGTACTTTGTCTGTGCGGTTATGGCACCTCGTAACAACTCCATCTTTTCTGCATCCTGGAGAAACAAACAAACATCTTGAGAATCAATACCAGACTATTAAATCCCCTTATTTACAGTAAGCATAGTTTTTCACAGTGGAGTGCATCAACACAGGCTGAAAGTAAAAAATCGAACTCACAATCTCGTTACAATACCCAAACTGAGTTTTTACTCTGCAGAAGCATTCATTTAAATGGGATAGTACGACTGTAGCATCTACACTAAAACATCTTACACTCGTGCTCAGTGCCCTATCAGTCACTGCTCTGACAAAGTCCAGGGCTTCTGGTGTGGCTGAGCGGATGTTGTCCACTCTGCCTTCCCGAAATCGCCTGATGGAAGCACTCTCATAGGTTGACACAGGTCTGCCATGACAGCTAGAGAGACACACAAAGACAACGCACTGTAGCTCAGAGCTGTAACGTGACGTGTGAGGATCCTGTTATATTCATGTTTTTCTCACCGGTAGTAGGCTAACTGAAGAGCAACCTGGATGTAGGCATCTGGACTCATTTTCTGCTTCTTGATGAACTCTTTCCCGTAACCATAGAAT
Source organism: Terapon puta (assembly GCA_028564955.1). Taxonomy (NCBI): domain Eukaryota; kingdom Metazoa; phylum Chordata; class Actinopteri; order Centrarchiformes; family Terapontidae; genus Terapon; species Terapon puta. Next base: position 12,447,594 of record JAOXYL010000039.1, read on the forward strand.
TTGTGGACGTTCATGTCCAGACTTTTCACCAGCCTGAGCAGATAAGAATGAATCCTCCTGTGAGCTGAGGGCATTTAATCATTTTTGTTTGACTGTGTGGAAACCAGAGAAAAGCCAGACCTCTGTAGTTTGTCAGCAGAGGAGGCGAGGAGTTTGTGAATGTCTGGAGTGCATTTCCAGCGGAGTCTGCGCGGTGCAGGCAGCTCGCTCACACTCGCTGCCCTGACCAGCTTTGATGGGCTGCCAATCCTGGTGACACGTGAGAGTATAACATAACTCGGCATGTTTTTAGAATAGTCTAGTTTTTTAGCACATAGCACCAATAGCAATCACGTTTCTATTTTGCATTTCTAGAATCCAGCTGCATTTTATTTCTTACATGTATTTGAGCAGATACTCTGTGCACTGCACAAGGACAATCCCTTCAAACGGTGAGTGTTCACACACGACTCCACAGCAACCGTCAGCTCCTACGACAAACTGACATAGTTGTGCTATTTATAATACTATTTTCTTAAGGGGATGCAAAGAGATAGATTCAAAGAAAGATTCAGTACATTTGCAGCTCCAGTTTCAATACAGTACTTGTACATTCTGCTATGTACTGCAACTATATGCACCATCATATACATTTCATCCACAATGCACCCTGCAGTGAAGAAATAAATTAGAGAGGACATCTCCAACTCTCTGGGTAGTGAATATCAATCATATAATTAATTTAATAATCTGAATTCTTCATTAAAACATCTCCATCAAAGTTCATGCTAATGACATCAGGCATGCAATCCGATGGGAATATCCACACCATTAGAATTTCTTTAAATGTAAATTCTTAATTTGGCATGGGATTGGTTAGTTACATTCAACATCAACTTATGCCATTTTCCTTATGAAATGCCATAGATCATAGATTCTTCCTGAATACTTTCTTCTTTAAAGTTAAAGATTAAAGCAGGCTCACAAGCTAACTGTGTTCACTAACCTGCATGGGCTTGTCGTACCAGCGGTTGCCCCCGTTCTTTGCGACTCCTCCGCCGTGCAGCATCAACATGGCTCGTGTGGTGTCACTTAACTCAGGCCCAGTGGGGTCATCCAGACAAACTAGACACATGCAGCGCTCGATCATGTCCAGAGAGTCCCTGTTAGTAGACTCTAGAGCATTAAATGTAAAAAGAATAAAGTCAACCTGTTGAGACAAATAGATTGAGATCCACCTGAATTAAAAGTCTCAAGCTTTTAGTCAAAGTGTACCTCTCATTAGCACGCTGCGAGACTTGGCCCACTCTGTGCGTCCGTCTGAGGTGAGCAGGCCAATGGGTGGGAGCCGCTCCTCCTCATTCTCAGCCATCCTCACGATCTTCTGCAGCTGAGTCAGCAGGTCTCTTTCATTCAGTCTGCGGAAGTTTATCACCACATCCAGCACAAAGAACTGGACAGGAGTTCAGATTGGACACCAGTTGTTTCAGTGCACACATCCTCAGGTCTGATTTTAACATTGACTGAAAATTTTATCTGGTTTCAAATTTAGTACAACCATCATTTCTATCAGATATGATAACATAATACTTTTTTAAAACACTAAATGCTACTACTAAATAAGATTAAAGAACAAAGCAACAACAAGAAGTTTAGGAATGTTCAGTACAGTCAGCTTATTTAAGTTTTCTTACTTGTTCCCACTTTAACTGGAAGGGAAAGTTACCAAAAGAACCAAAATATTAGTAATAAACCCTCTATGGAAAACAGAGTTTGTACTCATTGAACTGAGATGTTTAGTGCAGTCAGTTTTGCCTTTTTTACTAAATATGCATGGTTTGCATAAAAAAACAAACAAACAATATGGTAGCTAATGCATCATGTTACATTGGACTTAACAGTGATAGTAAGTGACAACACAGTGTTGCAACACAGCGTTGCAACACAACGGCAATGCTTGATGTGCACATGTTACACAGGTTGTAGATGATTCATTTAACAGAGAGCTGTTAATCCCTCATCCAGTACCATCAGAGACAAGTGAGTGATGATCCACATGTTCTGCTGTGACAGGAGCATCATTTATCATCTAATTCTCACTCTAAATGATACTCATTGTACACATTGTTCTCTGTGTATTGTGAGATCTGTTCTGATTGAATCTTTCATAGGTTATAAAACGATGTGATGATATGACACACTGTCATCTCCAGAAAACCCTGAGTTGGGATTGTTTTGTCAAGCAAATGAATCTGAAGTCATGAATAAATTTTCATGTTTAGCCAACACAGATGAGGTCCTGAAAGTGCTAATCTCACATGTCAACTGATCCATTTCAGGGACAACTAAGCAAACCCCATCCACCACTGATGACTATAAGATGTGCTTGAAAGCCCATGAAAGTTTGGGATTGAAACTTGAGTTGGGATTGTTTTGTCAGACTAGTCTATTTTCAGCATGTCTGACCTGGTTTTTGCAAGCCACAATGATGTGTTCAGGTTCTGGCATCACACTGCTTTCCTGTGCCACGAGTGTGTCCCTCTCAGACCCCGGTAGGCGGTAGGAAGAGAAGAGGCGATAGTACTGCTCCATACACAGAGGGGTCCCAGCCAGTTGGCCTCGGGCGTAGTCCACAGGCAGAGCACGTCTACATCCAAACACACTTAGTCAGACTTTTTACTTACATATTTACCATGGGTGATCATTTTTCAATTCATTCATATTGTCGTTGTTCATGAACTTACGCATCAAGAAGAGTCTTGTATTCCAAGACTCCAGAAATTAAATGTGCAGCAAACCTAGGAAAGAAAAAACTTCACAGTGTAAAATTCTTCCCAACACGCACACACACATTGTACTCGGCCACACACGTGCTCTCTACACTTGGGCTGTGTGACATTTAACAGTGTAAATGCTGTATGTAAATCACCTTAAGGAGCCAGTCCAGATCAATACCATGTTAACCAAACCACAGCCTCCATTGTCTATTAACCTTGCCACCAGTAGCCTGGCCTGGCCTCCCAGCTCTCAAGGTGTTCTGGGTAATGATCCCATCTGTCAACGTGTAGCAAGGAAGTGTTCAATTTGCTATAATCGATCAAAGCTACTCTCAGAGTAATTCATACACTTCGCCATCATTTCTCAAGTCCTCCTGCCGTAATAATCAAAAATCACCTGTCAAGTGATAACAACTAACAACTAACCACTCGGTTGTGCAGTGTCTCATACCGCAAGGAGTCGATGGGAGCCCTGAAGTTCTGTTGTGGGAAGACCATGACAGGGCTGGAGTTGACGGGCAGAGCCAGTCTGTTGTTCAGGTACATGTCATTGAGCCAGTACTGATACACCTACAGGAGGAAACAGAGGGGTTAGTCTAAAGCCACAATCTAATAGTGAATAAATGGGACGCACCAGTGCAAGCAAACAAAACGCAAGACTGTACATGGCTATCTTTTCTAAAACTTCTAAATCTGTACACAGATTGATAGCACTGTGTAAATCTGTAATTTTTTTCCAGTACTGGCAACTGTACTTGCTCATCGCATTCATCAGTAATGATAGTGAACAATGCTCTCCATGCCTGTAATTTGATGTATGTCCAGGCAGAATATCCACAGAATACTTAGGTGCTATAAAAAAGAAATGAACCAGTTATCCAACTTGCACACACCACTGTCGTGTGTTTCTGACCACATCATCTTATTTACCCAGTTCGCCTTGCTCTCCCTCCTCTCCATGAGTTTGCTCTGCAGTAGCTCCCCCACTCCTCCAGGGGCTCCAAACTGCTTCACTGCATTTT
>JAOXYL010000039.1:12466263-12483589 GCA_028564955.1 Terapon puta
CATATAGGACCGTAGCGACAGTTGTTGCTTGCTCTCCCTATCAGTCAATTAGAAGTGGAGAAACCTCTCGGATGAGAGATGAATAAAAAAAAAAGAAATCTAACTCTTCTAAGAAATGAAATTATTTGGTTTATATTTTAAGTGAGCCTTGAAACTAATAGAATTATAATAGATAACAATAATACCATAATAAGACATTGTGGATCTGTTTACAGAAAGCATTTTGTAAGATGACCACAAAATTAAAGTCATCCCTTACGCACCACGCACTAAAGTAATAAAGTACATTAAATTTCCAGAGGAAACATGAAAAATCATGTGTTTGTTACTGAGACTGTCAAGTCCAATGTTTTGAAGCATTCATTACAGTGTACTATAGTCCCTCCCAACAGGATGTAGTTGGACATGTTTTTTTTTACAGTGTGCAATTTAACTTTTTTGCGTTGACAAAATCTAACACGAAATACTAAACAATTGCTGAAACAATAGACACTAAGTCTAGTACAGGTGCTGACAAGGGACGATGGCCACCACAACACACAACACACACACTCACTGACAGAAATATCAAGGTACCTGTGAGAAACCACCATGACAGTAAGTGTGTGTGATTATTGCATGCTTAGTTTATTTGGACTTGTTCTCAATTTGAGGCACATCAATCTTTTCCCCGGTGAGGAACTGCCAGATGCCTCCTCTGTAGTTCTCATTTCCCAAAGCGTACAGGAAGACGTTGAAGGTAGGAGAGGTCTTGGCCAGGATAGGGGCCATCTGCAGAGACATGTGCAGCACAGATTGTCATGAAAATGCACATAAATACACTTATCAAGCACAACATCAGAAGCCTAATTAAAGCCAATATGTGTGGATTTTTTATATTATTATAAGAAATTTTAAATCATTCTGATGACTGATGAAAATGAAATAATCCAGATGAAAACTGGTTCACTGTATGTGTTGTTTATGATGAGATAGTGGCTATAGCATCTTTTTGGATACTGCCACAGTCAGAAATACAGAACACATACAGTTGCTAATATGAGCTGCATTTCAATATATATATTTATGTGTTTGACTTATTATGTTTTCTTGCTTGTGTATGTTCTGGCTGGCCTTACCATCCTGAGCTTGGGAGAGACCAGGTTGGCATTCTCCACAGCGGCGTAGAAAGCCAAGACACCGTAGGGGCCCCAGCAGAGCAGCATAGTCTTAAGAGGAGTGTTGGGATTGAACTGCAGAGGGGACGGAGGGGTAAGGAACGGGAGGAGTAAACATGGAAAGGAATGAAAAGCAGGGAAAACAGCAAGAGGGGATCAGAACAAGAACGATTAGTTGCTGATCAACCAGAGTGCAAAGGGAACTTGTGTCATGAGTTTTTGTTTTTTTCTTTTACTCTGAATCAGGTCACACGGCACGGATCATGTCTGGGAGAAAAACTGTGTCTGTGTTAAGATTATTCATGCTCAGCCAGAGGAGCAGGAACAGCCAGCTAGTAAAGGGGCAGGTTCATTGTTAAATTTGGATATTATACTGAGTCAGAGCTTACACACACACAGCGAAATTTAACCCCTTAACTATAAAAAGTAAAAGCTAAGTCAAAGCTATGATGTTTACACTATGTGAAATATTAAAACTCATAACTTTCAAATAAAAGTTCTGCAAGTTTGAACAAAGATTGGGCGCACTGAGTCTGTGCTGACAAACCACTCACAAAGGCATGTGCGGAAATAAAATTTAAAAAGCAACCTCCGACAGCAACTTTTTACCACTTCCGGGCCATGAGACATGTCAGTGGAGTTCATTTTATCCCTGCAGGACTTTATGGCATACATCTCATGAGCTTGACACACAAGCACCAGGAAGAGTGTGACCTTACATTACATAAGTGTGTTTTTTTCCGGTGGAGAGCTTCATGTCTCTACTCTGCAGCCTTTATGTTTGTAATGAAAGTGTCTCTGGCCAACTCAGATGACTGTGAGTAATGGGCTTATGCAACACAACGTGAGGCAACACGATTCAGCCCCTGAGGAACTCCACTATTGAGCTATTCACAGATACATTGTTTCGCAGTACAGCAGCTACCGTCCGCATTCCCAACCAAAGCACCCGTCTCTCCCCTCCGCCCGAGGCTATGACCTATATATGTCGCAGCATGCATGCTCCCCATTCATGGTCTGTTTTGCTGATACGAATGAGGACCACGTGAGGAAGTGATGAAATAGGCAGAGATGAAATAGATGTCAATTTATGGAGCATTCCTCTAATTCCTCCAGTGGGTGACTTCAAAGCAGGAAGAATCTTTATGTGGACTGCATATTTATAAGGATTTATAAGGATTAGTACATTAGGTAGAACTGCTCTGTTCGTTGTAGCCACCTCGTTTCTAAATTCTTCAAAACAGAGCCCATCTCTCTGAGAGTTGATTGCTACGACAGCTTGATTTTTAAGTCTCAGTGTGCACATCTACATCACTTTATTCTTAGTTAGTCCTAGTTGTCGAGTTAATTTATATTTTGTCCTTACCCTGGGGTTTCCAGTCTTCTTGAATTTCTGTGCAATGGACTGGTAAGATGACATGACAACAAACACCTGGATGGCCATGTTGAAGATGCTCATTGGGATCAAGTAGGACACATAGTTCCTGTGGAAACAGGTGAACAAAAGGCTCAGTACAAACCCCTCCTGGAGAGAGAAACAGAGCACAAAAGCACCTGCATTCATCATCTTGATAGCACTGCTAAGAGTGTGTGTAATCAAACAGTACCTGTCTCCCTTGCTGTAGTCCAGAGTGCAGCAGGTCCTGAGGGGCTCGTAGTCATACTCTCCCCAGCCAATGAGGGGCATGGCGGACCAGAACGCGGTGAAGAGCCAGACAAACACAGCCAGAGTGATGGCGCTGCTCCACTGCAGCTTGGTCCCTGACAAGAACAAGGTCAAAACATTCATCATCTCTTTTTCATTCTCTGACAATGCATATGGACATGCTACATGTTTTTCTGGTAAAAGTCACTCTACTACCGCACCACCATGTTGGAATGGGTTTATACCAGAGCTGTGTTACGACCACAGAAAATGGTGTGAACAGAGCAGGTTGGGTGTTGAGTCACTTCCTCTTCCCCTTGTATCCTGGTGCTAATGAGCTCTTGAAATAGCAGTGGGGCTTATTTTATAAGTCAGTGTCTGAAGACCATAAGAAGAAAAGGCTTTCTCCTGATACTCAAGCATCCCAAGTTGCATTTCCAACACCTTTTTTGCTTTATCCGCTTATGACAACTGCCGTGCTTGTTATTTAATCCGTCAACAGAGAGAAGTCTGGGAACATTTAAAGACAAAAAGCCTCTTGTTGACCAGATGGCCTCTTCAGAGCAGAATGAGATCTTGAGATCAACTGATGGTCAAACCTGTTCAGCCAAGAGACAAACGTGTTCAGCCTATGGGAAGATGCCATGCATGAAAGCCTGTAGCTCCGTGGGGGGAGGGGAGGTACATTTCAATTGTTGTGATTGTGCATTATCAGACTGGGCAGGGACGCAGAGCAGGCAGTAACTTACTGGTGCAGTACTGGTGGTATCGGTCCCAGGCGATGGCGGCTATGAAGTGGATGCTGGCGAGAGCTGTCATGAAGCCCTGGAAACCGTGAGTCTGACATCCTTCAGAGCCATAAGGCCAGTACCTGGAGGCAATGTGAGTGAGTAAAAAAAATGTTCATGACCAAACACACAAACAATCAATCAATTTGTTTATTTTGGACTAGGGGTCTATATTTAAAATGCAAATAATAACAATAATAGTATACATAATCCCCAACCACTGAGTGCAGCATCCCCATCTCCTGATTACAGCTTGAAAATCCCCTGCACATCATGACATAGGCTTTAGCAGAGTATTGACCCCCCATCCCCCTCCACTCTCCTGCTTTGCGTGCCCCCCCCATATTGATTATACAGCTCCCGGTCGATTATTTATCTTTAAGACAGATAACAGCTGCTTCCAACCCCATTATTTCTTCATTTATGGGCACATTTGGCGAGACCTTGATGTGCATTACGAAAGGGGGCGGGAGGGGGGGGCGGTTACATCACTCACCTCAGGAAGCTGGAGAAGGCGGCGATGGTGGCGTTCATGGAGATGCCCATGTCAGCCATGGCCAGGCTGAACACGAGGAAATTGCTGGGGGTCCTCAGCTCCCGCACTTTGAGGAAGGCGGCGATCGTCACCGCGTTCAAGAAGAAGCCCAGCAGACCTTTCGGTGGAGCAAAAAAATAAATAAATAAACACACACACAGACAGACAAGAGAGCCGTGAGGTTGGGATGGAAGGGAGTCAGGGCGCACGGCGATGCTGCACCGACACGTTTCAGAAACACAACAATCACCCTCGCTTCATTGTGTACGAACACATGCGAGGGAGCTTTAAGGAAAACAGCCGCGGATCCTCCCTCCTTTTTACATTTACAGCGTCCTCCGCGGTTCACAGGTTAATGTCGCAGCCTCGCAGCGCCTTGGCTGAATTCCAGCACGAGAGGTGGATAAAAGAAAAACAGAGAGAAAAGCACTCACCCTCCACCAGAAGACACGATCCCAGGGAGAACACATCGAATTCGGAGAAGCCTTCCGGTAACGGGTAAGACGACACCATCCTGCAGGCGGATTCGGACACAACAAAGTGCGGCTGTCAGAGACTTCTTCTCACTCCGCGCTGTTCGCTCCTTTACGATGTGCCTGAGTGTGACTGGAGGGCGCCCGCTTTTAAAGGGGGCATTTCACGTGAAAAGCATGCACTTTATTATGTAAAGCCCCTCTCTCTCTCTCTCTCTCTCTCCCTCTCCCTCTCTCTCCCTCTCTCTCTCTCTCCCTCTCTCTCTGTCGCCCCAATCCGTGTAGGAATGTCTTAATGAACATAACCACACAAACCGCAACCCTTAATGCGTATTTGCACGCCGCGTAAGCCCCTCAATTAGTCGCAACAACAAGCCTTTGTGTGTCTCTGCGCCCCGGTGAGGATGCGGCCGCCGCCGGTGCCAAGCGACGAGGCGCTGCAGCCGCACGCGCCCCTGCGTCGCTTTAAGGAGACAACAGGTGTCAGACAGAGCTGCAGCCTCCTGCCAATCACGCGAGCGCACTCACATCTGGTGCGGGACCAAACCCTCCAACCTAAAGGACCCCCTCCGTGCATCACCAATAATGATCTCTTTTTTTTAATTTTCGAGTCTGTGTTTGTGTTCATGTTTCATCCTGAGGCTATAAAAAAAAAATGCGAGTACGTGTAAAGACGTGCTCTTATCTGCAGGCGAGAGATAAGAACGGACGATTTATTATTTCCAGATTTCCAGCCTCCTCCTGCACACCCATGATTTATGCACATTTTATCTTTACGTAAAATGTGATTTATTCCAGCATATTAAAGGTTTTTTGTTATTATTATTATAGTGGCCCTGCCCAGCCCCTGACTGATGACACAGATGACACAGGATCCATGTGAGCATTGTTGACCTGTTTCTTTTTTAATCCTTTGGCCCATAAGGCAGGACTCTTTTTGACTGGTGGATATGAAGCTGGACACGTAGGCGTTTGTGTTCCTTTCATCCCCCCTCCCCGCCCTGTTTTTTTCCTCTAGGGAATAAAACTTTTGATAGATGCACTGACTTCAAGAGATTAAAACAGCTGTGGCATCTGCCTGTGATGATAGAGAACAAAACCAAATTGCACTTTTAGGAGCTGCAGAAAACATATGTCAGTCGAGGCTCGATTCAGTCTGGAGTCTCGTGTGATGAAAGCAAGAGCGTGTGCTGTACAATAAAAGCCTGTGTTCCAATGCAGCCTGAGCTGATCAACAAGTGTGTTAATTATATGAAAGCCTACACCCCCCAACCTACGACGGATTCATCATGTTTCAGTTGCAACACCCTTTGCAGCTTTTCATGCCACAAGGCTAGAGGGGACACAAGCCTGATATTGTGTGGCCGAGATCTGTCTCACTCTCAGGATTATAAGATCAGAAACCTTGGGAAATATAGGAGTGGATGTTGAAAGTGCTAAATCATATGGAACTGCAAATGGTGAGGCTTAGTGAATTGATTTTGTTTTTTATGACACATTAGTCCCCACTAAAAACAGGCGACTTATTCTGTGTATTCATTGGAGAATTTGTGTCAGATAATGTGGCCACAATGACAAAAAAACTAACCAACACCCTATACATGTAAGACATATATGATTATGTGGGAACACGGTAAACCTGGGACAGTTAAGAATTTCTTTTATTCGTCTTATCATGTTTGAGACCAAATACAAATCCCTGTGTCCTGAGCTGACCCCAGCATGACTTTAGTTGTGCAGTTGTCACATTTTTGCCTCAGCTTACTTTTTCAGACCAAATCTGCTGCACTAAAATTGGTCACACTGAAAACTGAAACACCTTAATGCTTCAATAAATGTATCCCATGCCAGATTTTCCAGCTTCTTATGAGACTTTTTTTGTTTTCTTTTATACAATGGTATTATACAATGATAATGTATAACATAACACTCTTAAACCTTGGTTATTATGCAGCTTAAGTATATCTGCTTTTATGAGACTTGCACACTAAGAATGACATTGCACCTTCAATAAAGTCCAGTTTTCTGGTTCAAACAATGTAAAAGGACGGCTTTATTGGCCCTGGGTAAATGAGATTAACTACTTGCAGTGCGATATGGAATGTTTAGGTTTTTCAACACCAGGGAACAAGATTACCTCAGTACAGACCTCCACGATCCTAAAACCACATACACTGAAGAACCTGTGACTCAAATGGATACTAATACAAAAGGTTATAGAGTACAATTCAACAAAAAGAAACGGCACAGGATGGAAGAGGGAGAACTTTATATGTGTATGTGAGGCAAGGTTGGACCCATATACAGACAGGATGGAGGCAGAAAAGATGTAATTGACTTTATTGAGCTTGTGGTTGATCAAACAGGCAGACACAGGATGAGCGGGTAGACAGAGTCTCTGTTGGGAGGTACGTAGGACAGAATTACCGGGAAGAAACAGCGCAGACACATGGAAGAGCACAGACGAACTGACAAGAAAACAAAGCACAGGGACCAACATATATCGTGTGGGTCATGGGGAAGGGGAGAGAGGTGAGGAGATAAACAGGGAACAGATAAAAGCAATCAGGGAGGAGCAAAAGAACCAAAGAAGCAGGAACACACAAGAGCAGGAAGTAAAGTGGCAGTAAAATAAACAGTAAAAACAGTCAAATACAAGAAGAGGGAGAAAAAACACAAGACACAAGGGCAGAGACAAGCAGGAACACAAAGAACACATGCAACACAGGGTAGGATCATGACAGTACCTCCTCAAAAGAACAGCTTCCAGATGTCCCCAACGCTGGAACAGGAAGTCTAATCAGGGTGAGTGGAGGGATCTGGGGGAGGGATAAAGGAACAAGAGTTTAAAGTAAGAATCCTCTGAAAAAGTACTTGACAATAGATAAACTAATTGGATCGCGACCCCACTAAACATATGGTACAAAATCCTCAAAGATTCTGATTTTGAAAGAAAAGAACGTTTATTACGCTGGGTAGCATTTGATACAGAATTGGCACCAGCCGAACTGGACAGCAGGTTTATACATTGGACAAACCTGGGTATTACCTCATATTGTAAAAATTTCTACTAATAATGTTTTAGTTCAGTTTGAGTACCTCAGAAAAAAGTACAATATGGAGAAACAGGATCTCTTCAGATATTTTCAAGTGAGAGTCTATTTTAATAAAAATATCAAAACCGCTGGAGAAGAAGGAATGAACCTCATAGAGATATTTGTCAGTGCGTATAATGGAAACTCAGGCAGAAAATGGATCTCCAGGATCTACTCCGCTCTGCAGAAAGACAGAGGCCTGTCCACAAAATCAAGGTGGGAAAAAGATGCTAACATACAGTTAACTAATAATCAGAAGATGATTGGCTAAATATCTGTCAGACATTATCTACTACTTCTAGCTCAGATCTGTGCAGGGAATTCACCTGGAAAACCTTTCTAAGATTCTTTATAACTCTCAGGACTAAAAGTTTACAGACCAATAACGCAGCTCAAGGACGATGTTGGAGAGGGTGTGGTAATATGTCAGCTGGCCACTTTCATATATTCTGGGAATGCCCACTGATTTCATCCTACTGGGAAAATATTATAGCAATAATTGAATCAATAATCAATCTTAAGACTGATCTGAACTTCAATGTCATATATTTGGGACCATACTGGTGTATAGTGGTGTGTGTGAGGAAAGGCTGGACCAAAATTCACACAGGACAGTAACGAAGCAGATGCAGTAGACTTATTTGAGTTTACGGTTGATCAAACTGGCACAGAACGACAGGGGGACACAGCAAGGTGGGTACATACAGCAGGATGGAAGAACAAGGGGCAGGTGAAAACAATCAGGGCAAAGCAGAACAATCAAAGAAGGAAACACACAAAGGTAGGAAGAAGAAGACGTGGGGAAAGGAAGAATGCAAAAGAAAACAGGAAGTGCACAAAACAAATGGAAACAGGCAAATATAAGGAAAAGGATGAGACAAGCAGGACAAGGTAGAATCATGACACTTTGATACATCATAAGTAGACACAGTACGCATACATGCACACAGTATATTCATGATTTCTAAATGGAGTAACTATTACAAAATCTGTCATTATTAATCCACGGGATTAAACATTTTTGTGTACTGAAACTTTGAACTGACTCTAAATGTGGCTCCAATGAAAAGTTGACTCTTGCTGCCAAGTTGTTCAAACACATTAAAAGTCTGCATTTCGCCATCTCTTCAGGCCAAACTCGGCACACTTTTCTTTGCAGTGCCGGCCAAGTGTAACAGTGAATTTACAACGTGATGAAATACAAAGGGGGAGGAGGGGGCACAATGAAAGTGTACCAAACAACACACGTAGTGTTTACTTAAACAAAAGCTTTACAATTAGAAGTATTATCCCGCAGTAGTGTGGGATCCTATCCAAATGGATTATGGAGGTGAAATCAGAAAAGTCTCTTTCGTTTAAACTGATTACTCTTTTGCTTTCAAAATTGTGCTGGTCTAGCAAATACTACTTTGTTTCTTGTTGGTGAATAGTGCACATGTGTAATGTATGTGCAAAAACATAAATAAAGTAAAATACGTTTTGATATGTAGTCTGGTAAAACCTCTATGGATTTTTAGCTTCAGTGATGAGATACATTGTGGTGTGAAATGTTTTCATTATTTCTCATCGGTGGTCCAGGCCCAACGGTCGTTTGTTATTTTTTCTTATTTTGCCTTAAAAATATAGATTTTAACATTGCTGTTTTGGTGTTGCTGTCTCAGTCTCTACATCTATTATCTAACTGCAGTATCATTAGTCGTTCTGTGTTCTCCACTCATAAAAGGGATAGCAGATTAAGAAAATGTTAAGTGAACATCTGTTTAGTGGACGGACCCAAAGGTAAGAGCCACAGACTATGATATAGGGGCCACCTTGTGGTAAAACATAGTGCTGTCCACTTTCAGATTAACAGTCACGGCAGGGCTCAAATGAACAAGCTACATTTGAGGGAAAGAAAAAAATCCAAACATCACAGTGGATTATGACCATTTCGGAAGTGTTTTTCTGTGATAATAAATAGGGACGTCTCTGCGCAGCCTATCGGATTCCGGGATGCAATACGCATCCAAATGAAAAGAACGCCAGTCCTTTCGCTAATCCTTGTCTATCCTTTTTATCTCGGGACTCATAGCAGTCGGATCACTATGGGACAGCGAAGCGGTGGGACAAAGCCATGCGGATGATATTCTTGTAAATGAGAGAGAAAAGCAAGTCTGTTTGACTTCAGTGGGCACAAACTGGGCGCATGTAGGCAAGCTGCGTATGCGTAAAAGTGGGCCAAAATGTTCCTCGTCCTGCTCCTGGGGCTCTACGTGGCCACAGGTGAACTTGTCACCCCAGTGAGCTCCTGCCCGTCGCAGTGCAGCTGTTTTTACCACAACCTGAGTGATGGATCAAAGGCCAGGTAAGGAGGATGTCCAAACTACAGTTTTTTTTTTTTATTATCAAAACCGCACCATAATGTACTTTTTGGACGGACAGGTCTCGTCCTCATATGAGGACAGATGTTTGCATGGAGGTGAACACGTGTACAAAAGATAATTCAGGGAGTGCATGTCGGTCCAATTTTATTTAATGCAGGATTATCTCTCAAAGGCACTTTCAACCCCCCATCTATGCATTTTATGCGAGTTTGGATGGATTGGGAAGTGAGTGAGGTTTTTTTTTTTTTGCTTGTTTCTTTTTAAATCATAAGCCAAAGCATTTTTGCTGCTTGTAAATTAACCACATTTTTTGTATCTTCCATGTTTCAAAACATAATTCAGTTTTACACTTTAATCATAATTTCGTATTAATTCTTGTTTCCAGTTTGGCTTGTTACACTGCAAAATGCCCTTCGATGCGTAATTTGTGATGGGTGATTCGGAGGTGAACACAATTTTAAGTGTGATGTCGCCTTTTTAGGAGCGTGATTTGCAATGATCCAGAGATATCTGTTGTGCCTGTCGGGTTCCCTGTTGACACGTCCAAGCTGCGGATTGAGAAGACGGCCATCCAGCGGATACCAAGCGAAGCCTTCAACTACCTCTCCAGTCTGGAATTCCTGTGGATGTCTTTCAACACGCTGTCCGCCTTGAACCCGGACAGTTTCCGGGGACTGCTAAACCTGGAAGAGCTTCGTCTAGACGGGAATTCCCTCACCGCCTTTCCCTGGGAATCTCTCATGGATATGCCCAGCCTCAGACTTCTCGATTTGCACAACAACCAGCTCACCGCGCTGCCAGCCGAGGCCACCACTTACATCAAGAACCTCACCTACCTGGATCTGTCCAGCAACAGCCTGCTGACCCTGCCTGCGGAGGTGCTGACCACCTGGCTGGCGGCAAAACCTGCGCAAGGACCAGAGAGCTCCAAAATGATACTTGGTAAGGGGACGATGCGCATCCCTTCATCCTACCTATTTTCACCCAAACGTTCAGGTCGTGTTTTTGCCTGTATCAATTTAAAACACCTAAAACGCGCCGTGTAACATTGTGCCTAAAACGTGTCCATTCATTTTGCGCAAAGTGACATCTTTGACTGGCAGCTGGACAAAACTGAGCGCCACATCATTTAATGTATATAGCTATGACAGGAGATGGTCTGAGTGATGAGATTCGCTTCATTTATAGCCCATTTGAAGACGTTATGTGCTTTTGAAAACGATATAACAGATCCAGCATTTAAAGACTATTATTTATTTTGCGTTTTAATTAACAATGATAATAAATTATTATATTAACATTGACTGGCATAATGTAATATAAAAAATAAGCAGTAAGTATAAGGAAGGAAATAGCAGAAGTGTTTTTTTATATATTCGTCAATAACTGGAACTCATTCTGTGCACACCCAGTGGTGGAGGCTGAAGTAAAATAAATGTAATATAGTGAGACAATTCTCTTAATATAAAATATGTCTACAAATCTTTTTTTTTTTTTAAATCCTGCACATAAATACACACTTTTGAATCACCTTGTATGTCTTTACAACTTAATTTTAGTGTGTCATAAAAATGTATTAAATGCCTATATAGTGGCTATAAATGCTAAATAGGGGAGGTTAAAGTAAAGTGTTAATGGCCTATAACATAACTTTAAGTTACTAAGTTATCCCATTGTTAAAATTCAAGTCAGACTCAAATGTGCTCTTAATTGAGACTATTTTTGATTTGACTTTTTTTTCCCTTTTTTTCTTTAAAACAACTTCATGCAGTGTGCTGCGCTCAATGTTCAATTGCATGTTTCAAATACAGATACTATGTTCATTTTGCACTTTTGCACTCGCTCATCCTCTGTGTTTAATTCATCCTCATACAGTGAACAGCTGTTCCAGATTCTGCTCTAAAGTCTGCTGCTTTGGTCAAGGACAGGAGGGAGAAATGACAGCAAAACCTGACCTTGATCGCTAGACCACCACCACCATCATCATCATCATCACCATCATCATCATCATCATCATCACCATCATTGCCGTAGTCATAGTCATGATGTAGTTTATGAATTAAATGTTAATCCTCTTACAGGATTAACATCCACACCGGCCATCTGCAGGCTGGTCTATCACTTTGCTCACAGCTGGACAGCTCGTCTTCCTCCTGTAGCCTCACTTGTACTCTCACCCTCAGGTCTCCATGACAACCCCTGGGTGTGCGACTGTAGGCTCTACGACCTGGTCCAGTTCCAGAAGTTTCCAACTCTGTCAGTGGCGTTCATTGATACAAGGCTCCGGTGTTCAGCTCCAGAAAGTGTATCAGGGGTCTTGTTCAGTGATGCAGAGCTGCGGCGCTGTCAGCTTCCACGTATCCACACAGCTGTGGCACGGGTCCGGAGTGCTGTTGGGAACAATGTGCTGCTCCGCTGTGGCACCATTGGTGTTCCCATCCCAGACTTGACATGGCGCAGAGCGGATGGAAGAGCCCTCAATGGGACAGGTGAGTAAGCAGATCTTTGAGCATCAGAGTCTTTCTCTGTATTGTATCTGAGATAAGATGCTTCTGTCTGCACTGCAGAGCTGCTGTTAATTAAACAGAAAGCTAGCTGTGAAGATAGTAGGGTTGTAAGTCTGACTGACAGTTGTGGCTGCAACAGGGAGTTATGCAACACTGATGATGATCAGCGTGACACTGTATAATCACCTGCTTAGTGTTTCTGTGAACGAGGATGTTTCTCCGATGTCACACTGTATTTTAATTTACTTTCCCATTTGTTCTTTCTTTGTAACCACTGTTTAACGACCATATTCTCTCCTCTCTGACACTACAGTCCAGCAGGAAACCTCAAAGGAGGGAATCACCTGGTCCATCCTCAGTGTTCCAGCTGTTTCCTATCGCGATTCAGGGAAGTATATCTGCAAGGCCACCAACTACGCGGGGAACGCTGAAGCTGTCATTTCTCTCATCATCTCTAACTCACCAAAACCAGAGGGAAACCAAACCAGCACTGACAAGAAACCCAAAGTCAAAAAACCCAATCAGATGGGAAAAGCTGCTTACCAGGAGAAGCTCGTGGCCAGATATGTGGTTCCAACTTCCACCCCCTCAGCCTTGCCTGCCCTAGACCCAGACTTTCCACCTGGTCTTGGTCCTGATCCTGGACCAGCCAGTTACAGTCTGGCTGACAGAGCCACAGCAGGGCCTGCCACCTCCTCCAACCCAGATGCACTACTGGATCTGGAGAAAACTAATCTAAGCAACCTGGCAGCCAACACCTCTTCGCTACAGCAGGACCCGGACAGGGTAGTTCGATCAGTAAAGGTGGTGGGGGACACAGACAATACAATTTCTCTGAACTGGAGAGCCCCTAAAGCCAAGAACACAACAGCGTTTAGTGTGCTGTATGCTGTGTTTGGGGAGAGAGACATGAGGAAGATCAATGTTGGGGCAGGGCAGAACCGTGTAACCATTGAAGGGCTGGTGCCGAGGACCAAGTACATTGCTTGTGTGTGTGTGAGGGGGCTGATCCCCAAGAAGGAGCAGTGTGTCATATTTTCCACTGATGAAGCAGCCAGTGCCACTGGAACCCAAAGGCTTATTAATGTGATTGTGATAACAGTGGCTTGCGTCATTGCTGTCCCGCTCACTGTCATTGTGTGCTGTGGGGCGCTGAAGAGGCGCATTCAGAAGTACTGGGGAAAGAAATCTAAGGACATCCAAGATTCATATGTGACCTTTGAGACACTATCGCCTGGCACAAAGGCCAAAGGGCTTGAGGGCGAGTATTTAAACAGACTGAACCCAGAGGAGTCCAACAGGCTGCTGTCCGCCCGCTCCAGCCTGGACTCTGAGGCCACAGCTAAGATAGAGGGACAGCCTAATGAGTACTTCTGCTGACATCATGCTCCAGCTCCGGCTCCTGCTCCACGCCATCTCCCTCGCACTCACCCGCACTCACGCTCCAGTCCAAATCCCAATACTCATTCACGTCCCCGTCACCATCCCCAACCCCACCCCCACCCTCATCATCACCCGCATCCATATCCTCATCACTACCCGTACTCTCACCCTCAGCAGCACCCTGACGTCAGTCCCCCTCCCACCCCCTCCCATACGCCCACGCCATGGGATTCCCCCCCGCCTCTCCCGCCTCGCTGGATCACGCCACCAACTCCACCACCACAGAGAGCCAACTTCTATCAAAGGACTTTTGCACGCTGCACTATAATGGAAATATCAGTCTAGAGAGTATTTAACATTTTAACTCATTTTTGTTTTTCCAGACGTGTAGAATATTTCATGTTTCTTGCAGATAGAGTGAAACTCAGTGGACTGTCGTACATGTATCCATGCATTAATGGTGAAACAACAATTAAACACGCTCATGCGTTTATGTTTAAAAGAATGTTTTTATCACTAAGCCTGTAAGAGAAAAGTCAAGTCAAAAGCTGAAAGAACCTAACAATCATTATAATTTATATTTCATCTTAATTGCATGGCCCGGCGAAGAAACCTCTGCAACCTGATCTGAATTAAAGGGAACTCAACGGTTGATACTCCATTGTTTATACCATATATGGACGTGTATGATTTGTATATATTTTACTGGATGATGTACACTTACATACACAGTTTAGCCTGTGCCTCTGTATATATCTGTCATACGTTCTCAGAGAAGATATACACACAGGCATGGTTCAACACTGGTAAATGGAGAGAAGCTGGAGCTGGAGAGAAGTACAGAAAGGACTGAACTATGACACCTTGTAAATAGGGAGGAAATGATGCAAAATGAAATGTTAAACGATTTCTATTCCCTGCAATGAGACGCATACTGAAATATCTTTATGTACCTGTTTCGTGCCACCTAGAGGCATCGTTACCCCATTAAATGTAGATCTATTCATTCCAATGATATTATTTGAATATAGCTGAATAAACTTTTATATATATACATGTCCAGTTAGTGGTGCTGTGTGTTCTTGTATGTCTGCTTTCATCTCACCGCGTTGAGTTTCCATCTTGCAAAGACTCGAAGGGTGACTTAGATTCTAGTTTTTATTATTCAAATGGGCTTTTAATGTGACAAGTAGTATAATGGGTTTGAAAGTTGTAATGTTAATAAATAACTTACTTACACTTACACTTAAAAGAGCAACTTTTGGACTGCCAGATTGTCACTAATTTCTCTGGCAGATTTTTATTTCTCAGAAGGACATTTCTCTTTTTTTATTTTTATTATTAAAAAATGTTTTTTATGTAATCAATAAAATACTTAAATGGATTTTTATATTGTAACTTAATGACCATAATGAATTTATTAACAGCACTTTAAGATGTATAACTGCACACTTGATGACTTATAAAAGATTATGAAACTCTCACTTACTTAGAGTATTATAAGAGCTTTCCAGCTCTTATAAATGCATCATTATCGGACGCATCACAACTACAATGGATCTTGAAGAAAAGAAGAATTTCTCTCAGACTGGCTGCTCAAAACTTGTTCGATGGAGCAGTAGTAAATGATTAGATATGATTAGTTCCATTAGTTACAGCTTCCTCGAGGTGGGCTTAAACATTTAGTGGGTCAGACCTTCAGACCTTCTGACACTGACTCTCAAGTGTTAATCACGCGTGTCTTTCAAGAATTAGACGCCACTTCTTCAGTACGTCAGGGATTAAGTTTAATAGGCTTCTCTAGTCTACGGCAGTCGACATGTCTTGAGCACGAATGTAGTCTTCAACTCTGGGACTTTTCGCGGACTATGGACATAATCTGTTACCTGCTAGTTATATTTTTGTTTCACATCCAGGCGCATGAAGCTTTTTCTCAATGTTTGCGCGGGTGCAGCTGTGTAGAAGACCGTCATGGGAGGTAAGACCCGATATCAGGCTGTCCAGTCTTCCCCGAGGCAGAGGTATTTTTAACCTTTGTAACTGTGTCAGTGGGTGACCGCAGGTAAATGAAAAGACATATGGCTATGGCTCAATATGGTCTTTACGGGTGTGCAGGCTCAGTGAATTGTCTCTGTTGTGCCTCGCAGACAACAAGGGGTTCATTTAAACTTCTTCCCTTCAATCACAGGTCGCTGGTGTGCATGGAGGAGGGCGCGTTTGGGGCCATCCCAGAGAGCCTTCCAGATGATATGACCAAAATACGAATAGAGAAATCTCACTTCACCGAAATACCCAGAGGGGCATTCTCTAAGACGCCCGCCTTGGAGAACCTGTGGCTGAACTTTAACGACATCACAGTGATCAACTCCAAGGGTCTGGAGGGTTTGGGGAACCTGACCGAGCTGCGCCTGCAGGGGAACAAGCTGCGCTCAGTACCATGGACAGCGTTCGAGGACACGCCGGCGCTCAAGATCCTGGACCTGAAGCACAACCAGCTGGACGTCCTGCCGGAGCATGCGTTAAAATTTTTGCCAGGTCTGACTTACTTAGACTTATCCTTCAATCGGCTTACGGTCATATCGAAGGAGGTCTTCCAAAACTGGCCCCTCTATCAAAAGCTGCAGAGCACGGAGGAGCGGGAGCCGAGCGCCTTCGGGCCCAACGTCGTCCTGGCGCTCCACGACAACGCCTGGCTCTGCGACTGCCGCCTGAAGGGCTTCGTGGAGTTCATCCGGTCCCTGAGCCCCCCGATTATACTGATGAACTCCTACTTGACCTGCTCAGGGCCGGACTTTAAGGCGGGCAAGTTCTTCCACGAGGTAGAGCTGCGGGCGTGCGTCCGGCCCGTGGTCACCGCCGCGTCCTCCAACATCAGCCTGCCGCAGGGCGCAAACCTCACTCTGCGCTGCCTCGCCAAGGCCCGGCCAGACCCGGCGGTGTGGTGGACATATGGCCTGAAGATAATCAGAGGATTTCATGGTAAGAGTGAGATGTCGGCGGCGCACAGATATCTTGTAGTAAATTAGATACTTAAACGCGCATTTCATTTTTTTTTTCATCGCAGACCCCTCTAAGCCTCCTCAAGATGAGGATGTATTGGCCCACAGCGATGGAATTAGCGAATCTCGCATCAGTGTTGATTAAGCGTGTCGGAGATTATAGCGGACTGTAGCCTACCTAATGTGTGATCAAGTAAACATCTGCGTCAGTAGACTTAACCTCCTGCCTTGTGCGCTCGCTGCAGATCGTGGCTGCAGGTAAACTTCATAAATGGCAACCAGACTGCTGCATCTCCCACCACTTTGCCCCCGTATATATATATATATATATATATAGATATATATATATATATATATATATATATATATATATATATGTAT
>JAOXYL010000039.1:12484676-12495782 GCA_028564955.1 Terapon puta
ATTTGATTTGATTTGATTTGAGGTCAGAGGTCAAATAGTCCACAGTCCTCTTGTTGAACATCTTTAGAAAATAATCAGTTGATAATTATAATAATTTTCAGTTGCAGTACTACAATGTTTATCCATCTTAAAACTGTCAGACATACAATATGCTCTACCATTAACCTCAGAAAAGTTACCTGAATTTGGAAAATAATTTGGGTTCATTTTTGTGGTAAAGGGAAAACCTTATTAATGTAATAAAAAAAATGAGTTTTACCTTTCTGGAATTTATTGTATAAGATTGCATATCTATTAAAATATCATGATCTCTGTTTTTCTTGCAGAGTCTCAGGAAAGAGTGGACGAAGACACCATCAGATCCCTCCTGGTGATCCCTTCTCTACATGCAGCTGACAGCGGTGTCTACACCTGCACGGCTGTCAACTTCATCGGAAACTCCTCCGTCAGCATCCTCCTGAACGTCCACTCTCCCGGCGGCTCCCAGTCCTCCCTCCTCCCCGGCGTCCCTGCCCCACCTGCTGCTGGTGATGAAAACGTCTACATTGACATTCGCATCTCCAAACAGACGGTGCGTGGTATCTCCATTGAGTGGTACGCCGCCTTGGACCGCCCGGCCGAAACCTGGTTCACCATCCACTTTGGTCGTGCAGATGCTGATAAGAAAGAGATGATCTACATTGGCCCTGGGATTCACTCTTACTCTGTCTCTGATCTGTTGCCGGCGACCAAGTATGAAATCTGCGTGACCCTCAAGAACCAGGCGCCACGTCCAGGCCAGTGCATTATGTTTGTGACAGGAAGTGATGTTACCGAGATGGAGCAGAGGGAGAAGCTGATTCATATAGTGGTGATTGTTTTAGCCATGGTGCTGGCTGTGCCTATAGGGATGTATGCCTGCACCACTGATACTAAGTTTGCCTGCATGGAGGGCATCATGGAGTCCTGGAAGAACCGGCGGAGAGGAAACAGCTCGCCTGAGATGGAGCGAGAGAGGCAAGGCACCTTCGACAGCCTGCAGGCCGCCAGCGACGAGGGTCTCGTTAATAAAGATTCCAGTGAAGACAGGAAGGTGAGGCGGAGGTCAGATGACAGACTGCATAAGGGCAAAGCTGACCACAGCAGACTCACAGCTGAACTATATTAATTTATCATTTGTTAAAGCAACAAGGGAAAAATGAAACCTACCTACTCTACATCATTTCTTTTTAAAAAACAGTATAAATAGATCTACTGTGTGATGCTGACTTTGATATAATAATTCAAATCAGAAAGATGACAATGCTGCCTGCCTTGGTTTTAATTTCATCTCTTCCTCTGTTCTAGGCCGAGGAGTTTGTTGCAAAGATGTGAATGATGACCGTTATGTCAAGAGTGTAATTCAAGGATTTTCACCACTGTAGGGAATGTGCTGCAGATGGTTTCTCTCTGAAATGTAACATCTCTGTGGCGTTGTTGCGGTATGTTTAAATGTCAATTGTCACTCATTTTAAATTGCTGCTTTACACAGAGCCTTTATTATTGCTGTATATGGAAGAGTACTCATGATTACTTCTGATGTACTTTTTAAAAAGTCTTTCAGTGGTAGGTGCTAATTTTTCTCCTGCTTTATCCAAATGTAATTATGTGTTAGCACTTCAGTGTTCTGTTATGTATATAAATATATGTGTTTTTCAGGCTAATTTCATTTTAGAGTACCTTTTTTTACATTGTCACTGGAACAAGGAAATCTCTTAAAACAGCTGTTGAATTCATTAAGTGATTGTGCAATATATGAGTAGACAGTGTCTTCATTACATTTAGTTTAATGAAGTTAAATTAGTATACAGTATGTCACTATTACATGTTATGTTATTTTATATGTTTTATATTCTACGTATGTCAAAAGTGCAAGAACATGCAGCATGTATCAGTGAATATGAGATTAAAATGTGGTTTGGCTATGTTTGTGTATATAGTGGTGTGAAAAAGTGTTTGCCCCCTTCCTGTTTTCTTATTTTTTTTGCATGTTTGTCACGCTTCAATGTTTCAGATGATCAGTTTTTAAATAAAGATTTTTATTTATTCTGTGGAGGAATTTTGACCCACTCATCTTTGCAGAATTGTTGTACTTGTTCATACTGGCCCAGTATCCCTTTCTAATGGATTTTCAGTGTACGATATGGGTGACAAAATTCTTTTCTTACTTTATCTATAGCTGTTATGATGCTACAGTAGTTTAAAGGTTTTTAGTACAAAGTTCCCTATTTGTGTTCGTAGCTATACACTGCAGAACAACAAGGAAAAACAGGAAAACACAAATAAAGACAACTAAGTTCTAAGATTGTAACTTTTGACTTATATGATGATTTGTCTAGGTCTCAAACTCATTTTGGAATACATTTTTTGCATTGAATGAGGACTGTCTTTGGATTGTTTTGATTTCTAAAACATGAACACAAAAAATCCTTGACCTCGTCTTTTCGATCAACACAAGGATATAAGGAAAAAGTTTTCTCCAAATAAAAACAGACACTTGTGAGGACTGAGAAATGTTAACACTAGGAAGTTTCCCTGTTACAGAGGACAGACTTTGTCGTTTGATGAAGTCCTGTTTGTGAACTGTGAAGTTTCAACAACATATGTTTAATCCTCCCTGCGTCACTGCACATGTACGTCACAGCTCTTCAGCTCCCACTTCTGCAAACACAACACACAGCAGCCATGCGTCACACACATGATCTGTGCTGCTCAGCACAGACAGATGGCACATCGGATATGCGTCGGCCAATGGCATTGTTCATTTGACATAATACCCAAACACTGCTATCCTCTACAATATCCCCTCCTGCCGTCACTTTATGATCAAATCACACAGAGCCCCCTCCTCCATCTCTGAGTGCTGTCTGCTGTGATGCAAGGAGATCAGTTCATCTCTCCTGGGGCTCTGCTTCTATTGACTTAAGATCTGGGTTTTAGAGGACTGGCTGAGATTGGCAGCTCTCATTTTCTGGTGCACAGGCACATCTGCTTTCTTGCTTGTTCAGATGTGTTTATATGATTTGCGGGCAGGGGATTGATGCTGCTTTTTGTTGTAATCCTTATCCACTGTGTGCAACACAAGACAATGTGAATTCTATAAACATTCAATTTCAGACATTTCAGCACAGGGCACGCATGAGTTACATCTTAATTTAGGTTTATCTTAATTTCCTCCATACATACTCTAATGTTGCATAAGGCAGTTATTATCTAAACATTGCTGATGCTGCTTTCATGGGCAGCAATGTTCAAAGATCAGTTAACCGTGAACATGTTTTCTTTTTTTATTTTCTTCAGAAATATATTTATATTTAATTTACCTTTGAGGACCTCCATTGCTTCAAACACACCAGGGGTTGAACCCAGTGCATAGCATTCTTTCATTCTAAAGCATCAATGCTCTGTGCAACTTTTAACTCTGTAATCCTCTATCAAATAGCCCAGTAATCCTGGCTGCCTCTTACATGGCATAATGCATGATCATTTGGGCTGCTCCTCATATTCCCTCATTTCATTTCAGAGCATTAACAGCTCGAAACACTGAAAAGTTGTTGTGTTTATGTGTGTGACAGTTTTGACCTGAGATTTTGAGTTTGGTTGCTCAAGAATATCTGGGACTGTGCTGACCTGAAAAATCAACACATGGCACATTTGTGGAAAAAGCATATGTATGAATAATCTGACTTAGTTTAGGGAGGCAGTTTTTACTTTGTCAAATAAAAAAAATATAATCCCCACTCTGCGTCATCAACCATGTGAAATGTGCCAGTTCAGGCCACAGAAAGTTTGATGCCAGTCACACACATCTTGTCACTCTAAACTAGATCAGGGCAGATGGACTTTTGGTGTTTAGCCAAGGGTGCAATATTGTAGAAAGATGAACAAGTTGGTCCTTGGATTAGAGAGTGTAATCTGCAAATTTCATGTTTTATGTAACTTTGAAATAGTGTGCATGTTTGGCCATGATGTCTACACAAATACCCAGCGAGTGGTTCAGTGTAACTTCATAATTGGTCATGCTCACATTGATCTTGGAGCTAAGGAGAGCAAAAGGGCTTGTATCAGGATAATATATTACATATTTTCAGAACATCTGGTGAGCTTTTGCTAAAAACAACATTAATATTGTTGTGTTTTCATACATTGCATTCTATCTATGTGTGTTCCTGTTGTACTACATGACTATTATACAGTTGGGATACACTTCTTTTTCATATTGCTTTAAGATTCACAATAGCTTATTTCCCACGTCTGCCGTGAAGTAGCCTCTTCAGAAGGGGGCAGTAGAGTACATTTGCAGGCTCATTAAGGAGGTGTTTGTCTCAGCTAATGGCAGCATATGAGCTCACTACTTCTTATTTTGTGCGTTTACTCTGATGGAATTGTTGTACTGGAAATGTTGTACTTTTTAACAACAATATATTACTGCTGGGGTAATTATTTATCTTTCAGATTAAGATTTTATACAAAAAAATGCAAAAGGGGTTAGGGTTAGGGTTTAAAGCAGTTCAGTCAACTTCACCTCCAACTATGTACAGCTTAAATGTTAATGCATCAATAGTTCTATCATTTGTAAAGTAATATTATGACACACAATGAGCCACTCTACATGCAACCATGACTACATTTGATACAAGTACATCTAATGTAATGGAATAGTTCACTAGTGCATTGTTACTGCTTTTACAAGTGCAAAGATCTAACTCATCCACCACTGGTGAAATTACAAATTATGTTCTTTTATTGGTAGTAAAATCCTGACAGGTATTTTGACAGCAATAGTCTTGACAAAAAAAGACACCACTTTAAACAGATGAACCATCACATATACAGAAGTAAACAAATGAAACTCAGTCCTTTAAATCAGGAAACAAACATGTCGTGACTCCTGCAGAACAGGGCTCTTAACATGGTGCTTTACACCTGCGCAGTAGGATTAAAGGTCGTCCTAACGTGATCACTTTGGTCCCCTTCCCTCGGCCTGATCTCTTTAGTCAGTTCAAGTGTCATGAAATCTCTTGTAAGGAGCTTGGTTGGATCCCAAATAAACAGTCTCGCTTGTTGAAATTTGAAGTACTTGGTTCCTGACAAGGGATCTGGGTTGAGGAACTGTAAGCCACTAGTGTGTACAACAAATGGTTCAAAAGATGTGATTAGTCTGCCACAGAATAACACAGAGACTTCAACCAGAGACAAATGATGAGTTGAACTGTCATGATCTGAATGGTGATACACATGATATCTGTTCATCTGTTTTCCATCAGATGAAAACAAGATTGATTAACAAGGAACACACACACACACACACACACACACACACACACACACACACACACACACACACTCACTCTCTCACACACACACACACACAAAGCACAATAAATGATTAAGTTTGAAAGTTCATTCTTAACCTTGGAAAAGTCAGTTGGCAAAACAATCTCACCTCAGTGTCCATTTGGCGATTATCCTGGAGCTTAAATTTCTGTGAAAACATGGAAATGTGAAAGTCAAGATTTCCAAGACAACTGGGTCAACTTGATGTGCCAAGGAAGGTCCAATGGACCTTGAAGTGAGATAGTTTTGTTGTGCTCTATTAATGTTTTAGCATCCTCTTCTGCTCCAGTCTCATCTTGAGCTCTGAAACCAGCGCATTGTTCACAGTGTCCTGTCTGGTTATTGCTGGCTTTTTTTTAGGCCTGGGAGCCACTGTTGCTGAGACAGTGGGCACTACCCACTGCCTCTCCCCTGGGATGTAGGTAGGTGGTGGAGGGGGCAGAGATGGGGCACAAGGTGGTGGAGGTGGGGGCCAGTGCCTCACAACATTGCTGACATTGTTAACATTGTTGTTATAGTTAACGTTCTCCACTATGACCTCTGGCTCCGGCTCCCGTTCTTCCTCTTCCACTTTGAATTTCTCTCCAGAAGCTTCAGGGTTTTTGAAGGGGTTTTTCAAGTTCCAGGCATTTTGTCTTCTCCTCCTCCTTACGCGCCGGTTAGGCAGGATCCGGTTGGACTTTTTGTTGCGCATGAATGTTGCAGTGGAGATGATGACCGTGACTATGACCATGAGACTAATGACACCACCAAGCATGCCTAGGATTTTCAAAGGCTTGTTTCTACTCTGCATCAAAAATGATCCCAAAGGCCCCCCACTGAGTTGGGTCTGTAAAAGAGCACAGGGAGAATTCACATCTATGGGACTGAAGTCATAGTCTGTCACACAGAGGTTAGCTTCTAAATATTGTCCCTTATATGTAAAGAAGTACTGCATGTATTCATCATTTGGCCAAAAATATCATGTGAGGTGCAAAATACAAAACTAAAAATAAATTTCTGCAAGTGTACTGCCATAATACTGTTTTCATTAAAAACTAAATATGTCTTGAAAGTTAAACGTACAAAATAAATATGATTTACTTTAATGCACTGTTCTACGGCTTTACATTTTGTCAAGACAAGATCAGAGAGGTTGACTGAGAAACTCACAGCTGAGACCATCCAGCATCTGAGAATGAATATACTGTTTGAATTCATGAGAAAATGAAAAACCAGAACTAATTTGTTTCTTTTGGTTCTAGCTGTGGTGTAACAGTGTGACTGCTAAATCAAAATATGGAGAAAAAAGCATGTGAATATGTTGAGAGGACAGTTTATGTTGTGCTCCTGTACTCTTTTACAGACACAGCCTTGATCTACTACAAAATGAATAAAATAACTAAAGTGAATTCCCACAAGTTCTTGTTACCACATTTCTGTTGTGCTGATGATCTCAAGGCAAGCTTCATTTATGGCACAGGCCTCTTTATAATCTTTCTGATCTTGCCCTGAGACTGTACACGGGACTTTTTCACAGAGTTCCAGTATATAACGGTTGAAATGACGATTGTCAGTGAAATGGCGAGGGAGACAACGGTCAAACAAATCCCAAAAACAGCCCCTGGACGTGTCCTTAGGCCCAAGAAGTACGAGAAAAATCTGGATTTGATCTGAAAACATGACAATTGGATTTCAGTGAGATTCAGATTTTCTTCTGACTACATATATTGGACAGCTAACTAAACAAACAAATAATTATCCTGCAGAAAAGCTGCATCTCCACATACAAAATGATTTTACTGCTTAACTATGATATGAAGTCATAGTCGGGAATGATTAGATGGTTAAGTAGAGCATTCATTTTTTACAGTATAGTCAAAATGCAACCCCATTCCTAATCAAACATTAGTTTCAGGGTTTGCATAATAGATAATTGATAACTACAAACTGGGACTATGTAAAGAATGAGCGTTGTCACCATATACTGTATATACTAATAGATGAGTAGTGTGAGTATAACCATTTATATGTACATCTCTATTTATATAATCTTTTTTTTTACATTATTATTTTGTCAACATCAGGCAATATGATGAATTTTCACCTGGCAAATTTTGGATAAAAAAGAGTTGTATTATGTCTATATAATATAGTTCTGCTAATTACATTTTTTTGCCTTCAACACAATTAACTCATGATGGATCAATGATTCCGTTTTCATGTATTCAGAGTTTATAACTTTTTATCTCAGAACTAAAATATGTAGAAGTTATCATATAATATGTCCCCACTCATGGGTTTAAGTGATATATTGTTCTACTTTGTTGAAACTTACAGCTTCAGTGATGTCAATCTTGACCACTGCTGTGGTGCTGAAGGACGGCTGGCCTCGGTCCCGGGCCTGCACCACCAGCGACCAGGTGCAGTCTCTCTTCTTGGTGATGTTCTGAATGATGGCCATCGACTTGATGTAGGACTTAAGCATGATCTCCCCCGTGTCAGCATTAATGTCAAAGATGTTGTTGTCCGGATCAGCTTTCATGATGGCATACTCGATAACATTGTTGGGTACTTCTGCATCATCGTCTATAGCCTGTGCACATTGAGATGCATTCGAGTAAATGACTAAGGATGCTGGTAGTGTTTTTGAGTTTCACTCTGTCTTAGATAAATCATGAAAGGTCAAATACCTCTATTTTAACAGGCGCTCCAATCACCATAGTCGTCTCAAGGAAGTTGTCATTGAATGCCGGTGGGTGGTCATTCAGGTCCAGAACAGTCACAAAGACCTCAGCCAGGCTGTACTTCCCCTCTGTGTCCTCTGCCTTCACATAGAAGTTATATTTGGATCTCACTTCTGCATCCAGACTTGCCCACGGTTGTGTGTAGATGATCCCGGATGCAGGCTGAATCAGGAACCTGTCAATTAAGGTAGTTTACTCCCATTTACCATATGTATGCAATAAGGAAATGTAAATAAGTCTTGAATACCTTATACTGATTATTATCACTGTGTATAAACCTTTATTTATGAACATATGCTTTCTGTATTCTAATGTGAGTATTTTTCTTAAGACCACCTACTTGCAGGGAGGGGTGACCACACTTTCTCATCCACTGCAGGGTTTGAGGCTTTAGATTTTAGCTTTTGATAGCCCTAACCTAAATCAATAGAGATTTCACCTTTTCAAGCTGAGCCAACAGAAAATAGATTACACTACTCTTGGAAGGCATAATCTTTTCAGAGTTCATGACTGGGTTTGGAAAGTCTACAAAGGGGTGAAATAATTATTCAAACCAGATATACTGAATATGCTGCACTTTAAACTTTAAGGCAAAAGTTCAACATATGAGTTAATTCACATTTCTTTCTGTCTTTCTGAGAATGAATGAAGAATGTGAGTGAAGAAGAATGTGAATAAAGTGTAAAAATTTAATACAGGGGGGAAATAGCCTTACTGTCTTCAAAGTAAAACACATTTCCATTCCTGGACCTCTAAAATTCTCTGACTGATATTTTCTACTCTGTTTAGCCTGTATATCATAGAAAGTCAAAAAAGTAACATGCTGGTAATAATAAGTAATAAAATGTCCAAATGCCTGTCCCAATTCAACTAACCAATGACAGACTGAACTGCAAACATACAAAGCAAGAGTGGAATCGGACTGTTTCTCTGACTGACTTAGTTAAGTGCAAGGTAGCCAGAAGCAAAGAGCTTTCTATTTTCTCCTCCAATCCCATTAAAAGATTAACAAAGACAGAGGGCAACCGGGCAAAGATCAGGAATGACTGACTCTGTGTACACTGAAGTATTCCATAAGATACTTCACAGAAAAGTCAGAAGTATACAATGCTTTTTTTTGCAGAGACACAGGCCAGAAATGCAGCCATGTATTGGTTTATCAAAAAAAGAGTGAAGTTTAAAGCATTTTGGAGTCATCTGAGGTGACATACTTTCAAAAGGGTTTTGACCCAACAAGTACGCACTGAGATAAAAGTGTTCCAAATCTCTCTCGCCAGACCTCAAAATCTGTACTGAGAGATGATCAGGAAATAGTCTCTACCTACATTTCATCACACAAAGCAAGTGGTTTATTGGGAACAGATTCAACATGTTGTTTACGTTGGCACTGCACATTACAGGGTCATGTTGCCTTTGTTTTACTGTTCCAGATGCATCCAAATCCAGGTCTTTTGATCCTTTAAGGCATGCAGATAGAATTGGGATAACGAAAAAAATTCAGACAGTCATAGCAGTGATTGTTGCACAAATGATCTTTAGGACTCTGTCTGTCTGTAGTGATGTGAAAGAAAAGGCAAGCTGTGGGTGTACCGTGTGTTATTACTGAGAGAGAACAGTGACCCTTTTCTCAGAGGTTTGTCTGGGAATCTAATAAAAATCGAGTTCAGAGACAATACCAGCAAATCCTCTGAGGGACTACAGTGCTTAGGAGCAATAAACAGAACCAAGTTCTAGTATGAAAAACAGGTCTGCTGTCATGTTTCTGTACAGGTTTCAGACAGATGTGTTTTTTTATTATAGGTGTTCTTCATATATATTTAGGAGGGATATGTTTAAATTGCACATTAAGATCCAATCACTGTCATTTAATTGAACAATTTTCTGGAGATAAGTGTGCTTTAGATGTTTTTTTAATGAAGGGTGTTGATGGGTGTCTGTTTTTCTACTGCTGTCAAATACTCATTGTATCAGCTGCTGATAATGATGTATAACGGTGATTGCTTTTTAATGTTTGCATTCTCTTTTGCTGAAAGGCCACCACCCTTTTTCTCCACAAACAGAAGTTTATACTGATATAATTAGGGGAATAGTCTGGCACTTTGAAAACATGGATTGTTTGGAATCTGCTAGATTTCTGTTTATAGTTCAGAATAAGAAAAACTCCCCTGGGCAGATTTGGATGGCAAAAATGTTAAATATAAGCAAAGATAAGCACATACCAGTCCCTTCTGTAGGAGTATATTGGTATTGGCTGAGATATTGTCTCTAGATATCTTGATAGAATAATACTGATATGAGAGGAATTTGAAAGTGGTGCTGAGCCACTTCCTGTAGGAAAGGGCGTATTTTTTTAGGTTAAGTTCTCATACTCACAAGTCAGCCCCTGATCCATAGATGGAGTATTTCACCTCACCCCATGGTCCTGAGTCTGGGTCTGTTGCCTATAGACAAACAGAAATAATATATATATATAATATATGTATATATATGGTCAATTCAAATTAACTTTCAGGATAATCTGCAATTCCTCTTTAAGAGTTTTAGTGCAATATGTGGCTCAGTGAGCAGAAGAAGATCCCACCATTTCCTGGCATTATTCTGGTTTCAAGTCAAACTAGGACCAATACTCTGTGCCCCTTCTCTTTATTTTATGACTGATAAACCCCAAAATATTGATGTTAGATTTGTTTGTATCGCTTTAGTGACGCGATAGACAGAACTGTCTGCCACCAAGGACTTAGCAAACTGAATGAATCAGTGCTGGATTGGAACATGATGTTACAGGGGTCAGCTATAAAAAGACTGATTTTTGATGTCATAGGAACATCATCATGGGCATCAGCTAATCTGTCTGTCTGTCGCTGCAGGGATGCCTGTTCGTTGTCTCTGTGTGTCCAAGGTCACTTGTCGGCTGTTCTTTTATCTGATTGAAATTGCCCGGGATCAAGGAAATGAGCCTCTGTGGTGTTCACGCAAGGGCAGGATTTATTAGCGAGCCACCCCGTTGCTTTGAGCCTCTGCAGGG
>JAOXYL010000039.1:12512115-12527171 GCA_028564955.1 Terapon puta
TGGCACCTCCACATCATTGCATTCAGTTTTTATTCACAATTTCTAAAGTGTCCCAACTTTTTTGGAATCCGGTTTGTATATATTATATATATTATTATTACTTAAACTAAAGAGTTAATTTCTGAGAAGTTTGTTATGTTGAATTTGTTTAAATATTATGCATGATACCTTTCTAATTGCAGCTTGTAACACATTCAGATTGCTATGTCATTGCAAATTGGAACAAAACATTGCACCATAGTTGCGCAATTCATCTAACATTGACTCTTGTAATGTTGAGCAAAATCCGATTCATCCAGATTGGATGTTTCTTACCAAAACCCCCTTCGGGAGTCATTGTTGGCCTTAAGTTTTTATTTCCAGGTCTCTCCTTGTTGATCGGATTTCAGATAACAAGACATTTGCTTTGCAAAGTTACATGCTCACACAAGTTTTGTTGTGAAATAACTGCTCCTACTTTGCAGTTCTGGACGGTTTTTATCATACAGTAACAATACAACTCTTGTCTTAGGTATCACTGTAAGACTCGTCGCTGTGGACCGCTTAACTTGACCCTTGCATCTGAGTCCTGCCTCTCCAAGCAGCACCATGCCATTAAGACTGTTCGTGTGCGCCAGCTGGACACATTGCAACCTTTAGTGGAGGATCCTCGCCTTGATGTGAGAGTGATCCAGCTGGTCCGAGATCCACGGGCCATCTTGGCGTCCCGCATGGTGGCGTTCTCTTCAAAGTACCGCACGTGGAAGGCCTGGGCGCAGGACGGCCAGGTGCCTGAAGACGACGAGGAGGTGAGGAGGCTCAAAGGGAACTGTGACCAGATCAGGATGTCTGCGGAGGTGGGACTGAGCCAACCTCGCTGGCTGAGGAGCCGCTACATGTTGGTGCGTTACGAGGACATCGCCCGCTACCCCATGCAGAAGGCAGAGGAGATGTACAAGTTCACAGGGATACCATTTAGTCCTCAGGCGAGGGAGTGGATTCTGAGGAACACTCAGACCACGCAGGAAGCTAGCGGGATCTACTCCACCCAGAAGAACTCCTCAGAGCAGGCAGAGAAATGGAGATTTAGCATTCCCTTTACACTGGCACAGGTAGTGCAGAGAGTGTGTGGACCCACCATGAAGCTGTTTGGGTACAGGTTTGTGGATGATGAGAGGATGCTGACCAATAGGTCCATCAGTTTGCTTGAGGAGAAGCTCTTTTATTAGGTGATGTGTCAGAAATGTAGCTGTGAATTCTGCAAAACACTGGTTGATCAGAGCCAGGAGAAGCCATTATCGCGCAGACCAAAACTAGTAAGCAGAGGTGCCATGAAAGGGCAACCGAATGTTTTACTGTTGACAGCAAGAATAGGGCAATAAAATAATATTCATACTCACCAATGATGTGCCTCATTGTAACAACAAAGAGCCACTTGATAAAGAGAAGTATTTATTTACATATCGCGTTGACTGAGAAGCCTGGCACTTCAGATTTTTGTCACGCTTAGTGTTTCATTATAAAAAGAAATAAGGATAGATGTCAGGCCTGACTTGTAAGGGATTATTTTGTAAGATTTTATTGATAGCTCACATTAAGATTTTCAGGGATAAACTACAGTGAACGTTATGTGTGTTTAATTTGTGAGTGAAAAAGAGGATGCTTCTGTTCATGGGGTTTCTGACGCGAGTGCTTAATTCAGTCTAGTTCAACCTGATCTGGAGTTTGATCTATCACTAGATTAGACGACTGATAGAATCTCTTCAGATTAGATCTGTTATGCTCTTATAAGGCTTTACGTATCCAACTCAGGTAAAGTTAATGTGGGATTGCATTCGGTGGTATAAGGGAATATTCATATGTTCTTAAAAGCATGCTGTGTGAAAATACAGAATGATCTGTGATGCGCTCAACCAAATGCCATTTAAAGCAGTTTTTAATGTAATTCAGGAGTCACAACAACATACCTTCAAAAATGTGGGGGGTTAAAGATGGATACGTAATACTTGTGAGGTTATGTGAAATGAGTAGTGTAGAGGATTCATATCGTGCTTCAGATACCTACATGTGTCTTCAACATGCAAGTGCTGTTTCTAATAGCCAGTAGCCATACTTTTAGTAATACATTTCCCAGTGTTGCCTCTTCTCTCTTGTGCGCCATTTTACAGATGCAGCTCTAAATCTCAAAGTGTTAAATCAGAGCTGATCAACTGATTTCTGACAAGTGTGTTCATGGATACACGATAAAAAAAATGCCCAGGGAGTTGATTTAATCACTTCCTAACAAAAAGAAAAATAACCACCACAAATATTGGGACCTCCAAAATTCAAAATACTGTCCCTGTATTTGTGTGTTGATGGTTTTGGTGACAACTCATAAGATGAAGGTATGTAATTGTATTAATGTGGCCTTTCGCTTTAAGTGAAACCCAGGTGCTGCTGCGTTAACTGTCACTCTTGATGGTATATAAAGGTATCCACTGTGACTCTCGCTCAATGGCAGCATTGTATTCAGCTTGGCTGAGGCACTGCTGAAACTGCCCCACTGCTCATGGAAAGGGGTATGCATTAGAGGAACATATAGTAGTGGCCTTACACTAAGTTAGTGTTTAAAACAGGAATATGAATATATTACAACTGACGAGCCTCAAGTTGCCCAGACTCACTACTGAAGTATTTAAGTAAGAGGAAATACTGTGAAATACCAAGTGCAGCTGAAATAATGGGTGTAGTCAGTTTATGCATTCAACTAATTCAGATACCCAGAGTGGCGTTAATTGCAGTTATTCATTTGCCACAAAGACATACTATGTCCGACTGTAAGAAGTTGGTGCTCCAACCTTCGTTCTCGAGTTTTTTGGGCCCGTGTGGAATCTCAAGTCTCAGTTCCTTCAAGTTGGCAGTCTTTCATGTAACTGAGTGCTGACTATTAAATGCTATAATATTTGAGCAGCTAAGGTCAACAGAAACTCTTGATTGTCCATCCATACTCCGTCTGTTCATTTGACTGAAATTGTGTTGATCCTCTTCAAAAGTCTGCTGTCTGAAGATTCTGAATTTACCCACATTTTGGCAAAAACAATTATTGAATTATTTGTGCTCAGCAAACTATTCTGATAGACTGTTCTGCCACAGAAATGGGTGGGTGTGTGAAAATTTAGCAGCACCTGAATTCAAGCTGACATAGAACGTTTTTAAGCTGGGAGCTGAGTGTTTTCTGAGTAAAACCCCTTGAGAGGACTGTCAGAACAGTTTAATAATTTTTCAGAGTTATGAGTTTCTTCAACAGCTGTTAAAACTTTCTTCTTTTTACTTAACATTATTTGTTGCAGAAGAAACCAAGGGCCAAAGCACAGATCATGCTTAAGAAACTAGAAATGTCTCACAGATGTAAATGTTGAGTTTCTTCTATTGAAATGACTATTAAAATGATTCTGTTGTTGTAAAATTGTACATCAGTATTTTTTTAAGATGCACTTGCTGCTTCTGTCAAACATGTCAGCAGAAAAACTCTGATAACATTAATTTCTAAAGTTTCCCATCTGTTTGAAAAATACCATCAACTCCCACGACAGAGGAAGTGGAGCAGTTTTAGGGTCAAAGTGTTTCTGGCGAAGCACAGACGCTGTGTGTATTGTACTGTGTGTATTCTCATTGTGTGATGACTCGTGTGTCAGTTTTAAGTTCGGTGTATATGAATATGGATCACTACCAAGAGAAAAGTGTAATCATTTGTTTTTACCTAAAGATAAACCAGAACATTACTTGATTGTACTTCCTCAATGGATTCCACAACAAATATTTCTGCTTTCGTATCAGTGTCCTGGTTTAACCATTGAAATGCATGAAGGCTGAGGACAGCATGGATAAAAAGAGGATTAAAGTGGGACTGTTTACCCAGTGATATTCTCCCAGTCTAGCTTCACATTCAAATGCATGCTGTTTCCAGGGATACCCAGAAGGCTGAGTG
Organism: Terapon puta; assembly: GCA_028564955.1. Classification (NCBI taxonomy): domain Eukaryota; kingdom Metazoa; phylum Chordata; class Actinopteri; order Centrarchiformes; family Terapontidae; genus Terapon; species Terapon puta. Next base: position 12,516,065 of record JAOXYL010000039.1, read on the forward strand.
GGAATAAAAAAAAGGCAGAAACAGGGAGCCCATTCACGTCTGCATTCTTTCTGTCTGTTTCACGCCCCAGCTGAGAGAAAGCACTTCAGAGTTCACAGCTGTTGGTCAAACTGATTCTGTGCAAGATCATTTCCCTGATGCTGAATATTTCCCACAGCAACATGGCAGATGTTAAAATCCTGCAAAAGACGAAAAGTCTTGGTGATAAGCCACTGAAGAGGCAAGTCTGGCCCAGTCTCAAGTTTTCTTAATGGTGTCTTTTGAAACGACTAGCGGTGCAGTGAGTTTGATAACTGGGTCCTTGAGTTTTTTACCAACACAAGGACGGACGTGCACACATTCACCAAGGTATTATGTGAAGCACACTTAGTTTTAAATCTGTAGATCAAGAAGAGAGTATAAAATGAGAGTGAGAGAGACACTGTCCTTGTACACTCAGTGGACCAGAATATAAAAGGAAAACTGAAAGCAGAGATTTCAAGAGTTTAAAGAGGTGTGGTGGAAAAAAGTCTTAACGTAAGTAAAAGTAGTAATACCACACAGTGAAAATATACCAGTAAAAATGCATCATGGTCTATCAGGTTACCATATGTTCGTGGCATCGCTGCTCTGTGAAATCTGCTTATCTCTTGTCATGAGCTCAGAAAAACAGCTCAGCCTTATGATGAATTATTTTACAGTTAATCTGAGGGGGGGTTGAATAGTTTAGTTTAAGCAATGGGAGAATTTTCTAAACACTGGAAGTAACACTTAAACCCTCAGTTTAGCAGAAACCTTCAGAATCACAAAATCTTCTCCAAGCTTTACTGAGTAAAAGAGCAGATGGCAGGACCTGGACCCACCCCATCACATCCACTGAACAGATTTCAACAGAAAACATAAGAAGCATTAAAATCAATGAAAAAAGAAACTGTTCATAACTTTGACTCTGCATGTTTATGTAACAAAAGAAACTGAGCTGTCAAAATAGTATGCCAGATTCAGGTGAGATGAATCAACCAGCAAAGACAAAACAAAACATGAACATGGGAACTGGGAATAACAGACTTTTTATTACACATGTGGGCACAAATGTCTATTTTGGCATTATGTGCTATGCTTTTGTGTTCATGCAGAACTGAAGGGAAGCACACATTTATTTTAACTATTGGATCACAGGAAGACGCACGCATAACACGTGCAATTTTTAGATTCGAGTGTTTTAGGACAGGTGAGACCATAGAGAGGTCTCCAACACCCATATGTCCTCCAGCTAATGAATATAAAAGAGCATCACAGGTGAAAAAATCAAGAGGATCACAGAACAGAGGCTTGACTTAGAGGGATTGATTATACAGGGCCCTCATATGAAGGGCAAAGATACAGGGATGAATAGTCATGGATGCAGGAAGGGCCCATAGAGAATGGCTGCATTAACTGTACTGGACTATATGAACCTGGTTCAGAATTTTGTACGTAAATTTTAGTGATGTAAATTTATAACAATAAAGCGAATTTAACAGAATAATTTCTAAACATACTGGATAAATATATTAAAGTGAATCAATACAGAATAAAAATAGCAATAAAAGCATAAAACATTTAGATGTATATACAAATTCAAATAATAAGTCTAGAAGAATTACATCAACAGCTAAAGCCAAATACTTCAGCTTTGTCCCTCAGGTTGAAGCTTTATAAGGTTGACTTGTTTAAGTACCAGATCAAAGTGGAAATGGAAATATTAGTCCTTGTCTCAAACATCTTCTCCTTGGACACAAAGCCTCTCTCTGGAATCATTTTATGAATGATGTGAATTATTTATTTAGTTGAGAGGTGAAAGAGGGAAAGATTTTGTTAAAAAGATTTTTTAATTACTGTGTGGATTACTGAACACCATATAACCTCAATAAAATGTGCAGTTTCTGTATAGGTTTTGTACATTTATTTATATATACACACACACATACATACATACATACACACACACACACACACACACACACACACACACACACACATACATACATACATACATACTACTACCACTACTCGACAAATCCTTGCTTTTTACTTAAGCTTGAATATTATATTCATGACTGGCTGCATTTTTCTGTTCTTCTGTTTAATTATTTCATAATTAAAATGTGTGCATCTTTTCTCTTCTTCCATCTTTTTAGTCTTTCTGTTAACTAGTTTCCTCCCTATGGATTCTATTTCCATGACGGTGCTGCTGACTGATTTGACTCACCTGCTCTGTACGTATATATATAAATCACACAGATGCCTAAAATAACATTTTAGATTCTTATTCTACCTACTCTGTCAAGGTAAACAACCTGAATATTTTGTATTCCACTAGTTTGTGTTCAACAAGAAACAAGAAATTGTGGAGAAATTAACTGAGTCTGGTCCAGAGAAACCATGAGAGTGAAAGACAGCTGTAATGTAGCTTTACACTACAGTGGATTTATTATTTGGCTTTATGGTGCTTTGATCACACAATTTTCATGAAGCCTGCAATTAGCTTTTCAATTTTTTTTAACTCATCATCTTTGCAAACTCCATGTTCAGTTGCAGCCCTTTACTCAGACGACTCGCTCAAATGTGTCACGACATAGCCAGAAAGTTTTAGGTACCGCTTGCCCCAAGGGTGATGCTGGTTTAGACTGTCATGCCATTTAAGTACTGTACCAACAGATGCACAGTGTCCTTGTATGTGCATACAGATTGAATGACTCTGCTTGTGCTGCGTAAGGGAAGGGTAGGGAGAGGGCTAAGGAAACAGGAAACCCACCCAACCCCCCTTATCGGCCTTTTTTTGGCTTTCATCTGCGTTCCTCCTCTCTTTAACATCCCCTGACCCACCTCAGTCCTCTACATGATTTGAGAAGGTAGTGGCTGTTTTTGGAAAGATAAACACGCGCACGTTTCATGGTGTCTATTTGAAACTGGAATGTTTTTGTGTATTTTTGGGGGTATGTGTTTGTGCATGTGTATGTATGTGTCTGCTTTGTGACTTTATTTATTTGGGGATCGCGACATCCACTTTCTGTCTTAAGGTATCCAGTGTCTGGTAATCACTACTCCAGTCCAGCTCTCCACCCCTCAAGCAAACACCCGCATGCAGATGCACACACACACACGCACACGCACACACTTTGGACCCCTACCCTCCACACACTCCATCTCCTCTTACTGGCTGGCCCTTGCTGGAAGGTAAATAAATCCTGTGGTTGGGGTGGAACACTGAGTGCCCTCATATGCCTCTGGAGCTGCTCTGCCTGAAAGAGGCCTTGTGTTTGCCTCTGTAAGGTGGCTCCACTCGGCCAAACGCTGGCCCCACACAGATAAGCTGATCTGAGGAACACCCCCCAAAAATCGGAATGGGCTCTGAAAAATATGGTTTGAAACAAAACAAACAAACAAAAACTTCCCGTGCATTTTGCTGCTTTAGAGGCTTCCTCCAGTGACAATTTTAGGTTAAATAATAATACTGAAATAGAAGATGACTGTATAGTGCTATATTCCTACATTTGTTCCATATGTGTCCTGCAGAGGGCAGTAGACCCCACAGAATCAGCAAAAGTCACATGTCTCTTTTTTTGTGTGCTTTCATGTGCTCCTGTGTGTCTGTTTGCAGAGATCATACAACTGTGTACAGTGTGTGTGTGTGTGTGTGTGTGTGTGTGTGTGTGTGTGTGTGTGTGTGTGTGCACATGGGCATTCAGAAATGCATATATGTATGTGATATATGCAGTTGGGCATATGTGCATTTACATGCGTGTGTGTGGGGCCTCTCTCAGGTGATTGCTCACATGTGCAGCCGTAATTGTTGTGACGTTTTATCTTCCTCATTACAGGAAGTTTTCCTGCAGCTCAAGACAAAGCAGAAAATGACTCCTGCTTATGCCTGTGCCTCTTCAGCCCATTGTTGGTCCCTCTGTTCCCTTCACCGTGTCCCCAGAGCTCAATGGGACGGAAGTGTGAAAGATGTCCACATCAAAGAGGGTGCAGGCCAGCACTAATCCGCAAATAATGACAGGCAGGCAGGGCTGAACTTAACACACATGTCCCCTCACTCACTAATCTTGGACGAATAGAGCAATCCCCTTCGGAGAATCCTCGTACAACATAACACCTGCGATTTAGAATAAGAGCGGATGGATTGAGTGAAAGAGGTTTTAAAGACATCTTGTTGTTTATGTTATGTTTTGTTAGGAAGAATGAGAGTGGGAAAGAAGGAGAGTGAAAATCACAGATACGCATTTTTAACCCAGAGTGAATTTTTAGACAAGTTTTCTTCTGTCCATCATCTGATTCTGACAAGAGAAGTGTACACCCTCTAGTGGGGAAGTTTTTACACTATGTTTTAAAAGCTAGCACGCAAATGTAATAAACTATTATTTTTTAGATGATGAATACACACACATACACACACACACACACACACACACACACACACTTCTTAAATGTCAAATAGGCAGCCCTTGAGGGAGAATTCTTCCACACTCACCTGTACCATTGTTCCCTCTGCTCTTCCTGTGTGAGGAGCCTGTGTTGTTTGAATACAATGGGGTCAAGGAAATCACAGCACCTGTCAGAGAGACACTCCATCATTGTGACAGAGAGCGGAGTGACAACAAACGGCACAAACGCTCACTACTCACCTCTTTTATGCCAGCGCCATTACACAGCAAATTGCGTGTGGACCTTTTGATTTGCAGCGCAACTGTCGTGAATATGTTGTATTTATTCTTTCATTCTTCGTTTTCTTCTTTGTTGTGCCACACACATTTCTCATGACTTTGTGGCACTGTCTCTGTACAATGATAGTGCTGCACATTTCTGTAACATAACATCCTCTCTTTATCCTTTCTTTGTTCTAGATGTATTCAAAGAGGACTGCAACTGTAATGATATTAATCATTGGATTACTGGATTGATTTATGTACATTCAGCATAGTCGAATAAAGTGGAAATAAGCATAAAAGAATATGTAAATATGCTTATAAACACATTTTTATTTAAGTATCAATAAAATAATGTAAGGTGACTCTGATTAATAAGATTAAAAAAAATCTAATATGATAGCATTTATTTAAACACAGAACTTGAATTGATTTGAGACATTAGAATCAGCTGCTTCACTATTGTGAAATGCTAAGAAAAGGAGTTCAGCTAAATTCAGGTTTGATTTCTGCGTCATTGTTGAATTGATTTGTACCAAATTTCTTTTTATTCTTAATACTGTTAGACGGCGAGAAGACAATCAGGACTGTAATCCTGCATGTTAAAGACTGCAAAGAACATGTAACCGATATTGCAAAACTGATAGCAGCATCCTCGACAGAAATTGATATGGTATGATATTGTGCCATCCACTAAGTAATACTAAGCCCTCCTATTCACTCCCTAATCTCCCAGTGAACTTCACAGAGACAGCCAGGTTATGTTAGACTGACATGAAACAAAAGGTAACAGTGTGCGGCTGAATGTCTTCCAGACGCCGAGCCCCCGTAGGAAAGGTCTATCTGAAGTGCCAGAGTTGGGGATTAAAACTCACTCTGGGAATGTCAGCTTTGTCAGACAATGCAATCCCATCACTGCTGCCACCGCCGTCTTCATTAAAATTGTATCAAGGCACCTCCAGAAAAACGAAGACTTTTACCCATGTTTCGCAGCCTTACAGTGAAATGATTTGGGCGGCGATTATATGTTTTACATGCTTAGCAAATTTCATAAAGTTGCCTGTGGTCTTAACACTTAATGATTTTTTTAATTTGCCCAAAGCGGCACAATGGATGAATGCAAGAAAATAACAGGAGCGTGACTTCACTCTTTCCTCTTATAGTGCCAGTGCTCTTCAGTACCTCTGTCCTGAGTGATGGGTGTACCCCATCAAGGTCAGCCCACAGTGAGTCCCTACAGAGGACTCTATAGACATTACTGTTACCTTATACTATGCCATCTCTTCTGCACCCCGCTGTCGATCAGTCTGCTGGTCCAACCTTCTCGGGTTGCTTGACCTATGATTAGCAATTTCTCCCATTATGTATCCTCCCTGCATAATTCATGCCCTCCGTTCTTTTTGACTGTCCTCTGGCGAGAACTCGAGAGGGGAATCCCACCCTGCCCCGACAAAACCCAGAGGGCTTGTCTTGCGGTGGGAGTGAAAAAAAAATAATGTTGCATTTTTAATTAACCAAACACTGGATGATTTATAATAGATGAGGGGATGATCGTATAGGTGCAGGTTTGCCCTTCCGCCGTCACAGGAATGAAATGGTGTGGAAAGTGTTGGGTCATTAGGCCGTCAGGGATCGGGTGCTCTCCTGATCCAGAGACCAAGTATGACAAAGCAGTGGCAGAGGAGATCCCATACACTAACCAAAGTGGAGCAAGCTTTTTCCCTTCCCTCAGATGAGCCCGCTATTGTCCGGCTGTGTTACTCTGCTGAGAGATGACGAGGTTGGTCACTGGAGAAGCCTGTTGTGGTTCACTGTGGGATTAGTTAACATCACAATTTGTTTGGGTAAAAAAAAAAAAAGTGGGACAGGCTTGAGGGGAATTCTCTGGCTGAAAAAGACTTTAATGGTTGGAATATTTATTTGTCAAACATCACTCTCCTTCACCAAGGGGAATTTGAGGATATTTGAGCGACAAACTGGAAATAAAAACTGACAAAGGAATCTGAAATTGTTCCTGTCTTTGAGGGATTATGGGGCAGCAGAGGTAGTCATGTTTTCCTCCAAGTAATTCTTAATCGCTGTGTTTTCATCTGCAGGCGAGACAGTAATGACCCATTCTGAGTGACTGACCATGAGAATGGGCACAGCTTAAATCCCCTCCATCCCGGTCCCTGTGTGTGCTCGAGTCTGATTCCCAAACTCCACACTCACACAAACACACACGCATGCACACACACACACTCAGGGTTACAGAGTTGAGTCTACTTTATGGTGTAGCCACCCTTTGATTCACCGCTCAATGAAACTTGTGACTGTTTTAATTAAGGGGAAAATACACTGACAGTGTAGCACACGGAAATCCGCCGCCATGCACATAAAGGGCGCTAATGCTTTTCTTCCTGTCGACGCAAGGCTGGCCCCCTTTTGTCAGACTGACCATTCACTTCTCATTCATTTTCTTTTTCTCTCTTTCTTCTGTTCTTAAGTGTGGCATTGCATGAGGTCTGTAGCTAATGACAGGAAAAACATATCCAGGGCCCAGCCAGGTGAGAGGGCTTCATGTGACCGTCTGGGGCTGACGTCTTTTTAGTAAAAACACACACATTTCTCACTTTGTTTTCTGCTTTGTTTGTGACAGACCTGCCATGGGGGATTCTTTATGATGGCCGAAACGAACAACAGTGGATACTCTGCCCACTTCTCTTGTTTGGTGTGCCTCAGGGCAGGAGGAGCCCATCTCAGGACAGAAATGACGACTAACTGCCTATTTGTCTAATTCTTTACTTTTTAAAGGAAATATTATTTTAATACCATCCTACACTGATCAGTGATTTTATGGGTCACTCTGTGTGCTATTTAAACTTTTCACTCTTTAGACGGTGTAGTTAAGCAACAGAAAAGAATTGTACTCTCTGGCCATCAACCAGCATCCAAAACAGCTGACAGCTGTCGGTGGGTTCCCATGTTAGTCACAGAGGTACAGTTCTCTGTCGTTGTGGTATTTTGACAGATGTTTCACAGAGGTTTGTGTATGCTGGTGTGTGACAAGTCCTCTCTTCCTCTGGGGATCAATGTCTGTCCTGTTCTCTTGCCGTTCTGATGTTTATCTGCTGGTGATCAATCACACCGCTGACAGCATGCGGGTTAGTGTTACCATCCCCACTGCCTCTGAGTGGGCGTCTGCAGTCTGAACACAAAGGACAGGTGATAACTAATAAGAATACATTTATTAATCAAATCTGTGACAATATGTAGCATGTCATGTTTTGTACTATCCATTCCCACGTGTGGCGAACATCACCACAGAAATCACAGACCAGCTTGCATTTTAACACAGAAACATGCTTTGTTATCACATGTGGGGGAATATTTGAGATAATTTATTTTGTCTTTAGTTTGCCTTCATGAATAAATCTACTGTGAATAAATGGATATATGAGAGATTTAGATTTAAATCATTTTGCAATAAAAACTTACAATTAGTCATAAGCAGGAAATCAAGGCAAATGCTTACACAGTCATAAAGATTTGTGAGTCAACCATAATTCTTCAACTGAAAAAAAGAGAAAAGTGATTTAATGCTGTACAGGCAAGGTGCTCATATCCCTGGCCCAAAATAAAACAGTATAAAGCAGTAGCCTACAGTATAAGCGGCCCCTCCACACAAATGATTGATGATGACTACCCACTCACAGCAAATGGGCCCAAGTCAGGATTTTTGTCCTTAATGCAGGTGTCAGTAATCCTCCTTTGCCTCTTCAAGTGATGTTTTTAGCCTGAGGAAATGCTTGACCAGATTCCTCCCTTACTGCGTAGAAACAGTGTAATCTCTCAATCCTTGACACAGCAAATAAACACTGCACAGAAAGAGAGCCCGGCAACTTTATCTCTCACTTCCTTCCACATTGTCTCATTGACAAGTTTCAGGGGAACCTCTCCGAGTAGAGAAAAGAGGAGACATATTTCTTAGGTAACAAGCCCAAAGGGGCTGTGGCTGGGGATTGAAGGTTAAGTGCATGTACTAATACTCACAAAAAGGAACTTAACACCTCAGGATATAATGACATTGCATTCACTTCCTCCTGGTCTTCCATTTGCCTACCATCTTTTTCCTAAAGGAGGGAAACTGCCATGTTATCCTGTTACACAAGATGGGAGGACAAATGGGAATATAGGTTTCTGAAATAAGAAAATATAAATAAGTTGCCTCATAAGTTATTATTACACATATCACCTGTTTTTTTTATCTTATTATTTCAATACAGTGACTGTTCATTTCATAATTCTAATGAAAAACAACAATATTCGAGAGAAAGGTAAGCCATCTTGGAGAGAAACTTAGCCCTCTTTTGAATGATGTCACTCACATTGCTGGAGCAGGAACACCTATTTGCAGGTTAATGTCTTTTAACCTCTCTCATAAATTATTCCTTGAGATACCTGAACTCCCACTCCTCCAGTGGTCCACCCTACAGGACCTTTTTCCCAGGAGATAACTGCACTGTGGGCACAAACTGACCTGCTGGACTTTTTTGACTGTATGTTGTATAGTAGAAGACATCTGATGTCATCCCAGGTCAGACTCAGTAAAAAAAGTAATCCATAGACGACAGAGGAAGCGAAGCAGTCCCTGGACTCTTTCAGACTTTTACAGCCTCTAGATACTAAATACAGACTTCTATGTGCCAGGAACAGGACGGGATGCATCCTGGAGAATCGTGTTCCACAGTGAATTGGTGAAAGACCTTTTCTAGCTTCACAAAACATAATGTAGAAAAACCTCAATTCTCTCTTCATTATATGAGATGGTAAACAGAACAATCTTTTCCATGACAATCACAACTAACCCTAACCTGTCAAAGGGGCTGAGTGGTTTTATTTATTCACAGTTTGAACAACAAATTCCATCCCCACACATTAATTCAGGGGTAATTTAAAATTCATGTCTCTCCCTAATCTGGTGGGACAAATGGCAAATAGCAGCTACAAGCAAAGGAAAAAGGAACAATTCTCATTTCATTTATGAAAGTTTTAAAAACAGTTGTTCAGACTTTGCAATTATGACATTATTAAGGAAAGACTTCACGCTAATTATAATCTAATTTTATTTAGAGGCATTTATTTCGCAATTAGTTCAAATTGTATTATTTTGTTCATTACAATCTTAATTTATTTTATTAACATGCCATTATTATTATATTATTATATACATGCAAATGCAATGTTATTAACATTTCATTTCAATGTAAGCATGAACGCAATTCAAATTACCCCAATGCGATATTTTAAAAAATGACAAAGGGGGAAATAAAAAACCTCTTTGTGATGCCCAGGGGGCAGTATTGGTTGTACAGAATACAGCTAAAACTGCAAAATTGCAAATTAACCTTTGAAGCTGTACAGGTTTAATGCTTAAATATTTTCTCAAGAGTCATAAAAAACAGTTGTTCCACTTGGTGTTGACTAAAATACAAATTGAATTGCGAAAAGAGGTGTGTAAGGAGCCCGAGGAGATTTTGCCTTGGCCTTTTTAATGTACAACCTGTAAACAAGATTGTTTACTTGTGCTGCTAAGCAAACAGATTGGAGTACAACAGACAAAGCATAAAGCAGGTTTGATAGAGACACAACAGATCCTGAGGCCCAGGATCAGCAGCACTAATGGGATTAGATCTGCCACGCACACACACCAAACAGCAGGTTGTGAGCTGACAGAAAAGACCCACACAACAACTTTCACTCCAAGTCAAAATAATCCGTCATCGTGACTGAATGAAAACAATGGGCATTTTAATTCTAATTGCAGATAGTGATTAAGAATAGATGTTTTTCATGACATAGAGTCCTCCCTCCACTGCTGAGGGGATGATCTTTTTTCCTTCCACCCCTAAGGGGCAGCAGAGGCCTGCATTTACCAGAGGCAGGTCATCTTTGAGCAGTGACAAGTGGGACCCACTCGTTTCCACAACCAGGAAAACAGCAGCAACGAACAAAGGAGCAAAGTTCAGCAGAAAGACCAACTAAAAATCAAAGTACGTCTCTGACACCTGAATTAGAAGCGAGATGGTTTTTTTGGGGTCTTTATTTATGTTTGTAATATTTGACAATATAGCAACTTGAGTTTTACAGGAAGAACAAAAAAATACTCTTTCTCTCCTTTGACACACCTACGCATACACACACTTCATCTGGTGAGCTCACTTTCTTTCTTTCAGCGAACAGGTTGATACGGTGAGACAGAGCTGCTGGGTGGGCTCTTCTGCGGGAGCGGAGGGCCCTTGGGTTCAAGGCTATCAAGTGAAGTGTTCTTTGATAAAAAAAAAATAAAAAGAATGAGAAGAAAGAAAAGAAAAAAGGAAAAAAAATTAAATGAGCCAAAAGTTTAGAGATAAGTGAAAAACGTGGCTGGGGCAGTTCTCCGGGTCGGGCTGTGGGAT
>JAOXYL010000039.1:12530975-12545113 GCA_028564955.1 Terapon puta
GTCTCTTGTGTTTTTGATGTGTATTTTACTAACGTTTAATGTTCCACTGCAGAAAGAGGACTCTTTTTTTTGCTGCTGAGCTGATTTTTGCAACTAACACAAAGTACAAATATATATTGCCCAGCTTCAGGTCAAAGTTATGTGAACTGCTAATGCATGTGTGTGAATTGACTGTCAAATGCACATTGTTGGTGTTGGATTATCAATTATTTTATCAGTTAGTTTATTTCACAGGAACAATAGAGATTAACAACAAAAAGGATGCTACAAAAGTAAATGCATATTGGGTGTGTGGTTGAAGTTAATTTCCTTAGTCAGCCTTACAAATAAATATAAACAAAATGAATAAAACAATATGCCAAACACTAACCCTACATGTAAAAGTGAATCCATTCAATACTCACATTCACATTTAGAAGTTTGTTGGTGTGTTTGCGCCTACGTGGATGTGTGTCGAATAATCTACAGTATTTGTACAGGTTTAGCCCGAGAACCAAAGAATCCCCTCCCAAGCCATTTAGGAATTCATCAGTTTCAAATCCACTAAATGAGCGTTACATTGAGGTTTTGTTTAGAACCTGTTGCATAAATAAGCCAGTCCCTAAAACCCCACTGAGAAAGACAGAGCTTTAATGAGTGGGGTTTAAGCCCCTCCACCCATCTACTCCTCCACCCTCAGCTTGGTCTCCTAATGAGCCATCATCATGCAAAACTGCCAGCTTGATACACATTAATTGGATTTTCACTTTTTCACCAATTAATTGACCAGCATTGTCATGTTGGCCAGCCTCCGAGGGCTTCTAAGAAAATGGGGAAGCTTCCCCTTTTTACTCTCGCTGACTCTAATAGCCACTGACTGGAGAGGGGAAGCATTTTTCTTTTCTTTTCTTCTTTACTACAGAGATCAGCTATCTCATTATAGGCTTATGACATTTGTTGGAGCCAGTCCCTTTGTGGAGAGAAAACAGTTTGTGTGCTGCTCAGTTGAAGCCTTTACAGTTTGTTAACCTGCCTCTGCCAGTGCCAGGGCCCCCGGGGGGAAAGCCTGATGTGCAGTGAGTGACTCAGATTCCTCGCACCCTAGAGGACAGACCACAGGGTGAGGGAGAGCAATCCCACGCAGCCTTGTTCAGCAAGCACCAAAACAAGGAGTGAATGCAGCCATGGCTTTTCACAACGGTTATTTGATATGTTGACACATCAGTGGCGTTTCAAATTCTACCAGGGGGCAGAACTGTTCATATGAATCCTTGCAGTTCGAATCCACTTGGGGAAGGTGCTACAGAACTCAAATTTGACTCACCCTGTTGGACGTTATAGCAAAAAGCAAAGAGAAACGTGACCTTTAGTTAATCATCTACCCCAAACTGATATTTGGAGGGTAGATTCTAGTTACTTTGTTGAGTTTGTGTCATGACTTTGTGTCATGACTTTGGTTTGTTTAATGATTAACAAAGTCTTAATGCTGTTTACAGTCGGGCCCCATGGTGATGACAAGGATAGTGGAAAGGAAAAGTATCACTGTGGCAGCAGTTGTTTGTCCTAATAGTAAGCAATATTTTACAAAGGTAAATCACATTCTGTTTACATGGGCACTGCCAGAAGATGCATGCATACACCCATTTTCATCCATTTTCTCATAATGTCACTGTTTAACCAACAGCAAAAGCAAAATTGTGGACAAACCTGGCGACACTGCAAACCTGAGAGATTAAGCTCATGGAAATGAACACAAAAGACCAGGCTGAGTCTGATTATTAATCGAATCAAAGTGATTCCACAGCGAGGACATCCTGAGGCTGACCATGGTTTGACCATACCATAGCTCATTATGCCTGTGTCGCTTTGCTCCACTGACCAGTGAGCAGCTTCGGGTCAAGATGACGTGAACCATCGATTGGTGCGTTTTCTTGATGCATTGCTTATTTATTTAAACATCAGTTATTCTGTAATTGCATTTGCAAACATTACATGCTTAATTTGTCACAAAAGGAGAAAGATCTTCCATCATGAGAAAAAAAGTGAAATAAACACAATTTTCCTAGGTTAGTTTACCACACTGCCAGATGGATCAAATCACATTCACCCATGTGCTGTAAAATACTGGAAATAATACATTTGTTGTATTGGAAGTAAAAATAAACGGGGTATTATTGTGTATTGTGTCTGAATCACAGGATAGGTGACTTTTTGCATCAGTAGCTCTCAGAGAACAGTGAGTGTTATTGATCCCTCACTTCATTTTGACAATTATTTCATGTTATAGTTGTCTAAATGGGTGCAACCTGATGTTTGAGCCAGTCACTCAACCTGAAGCGTACAAAAACAATAGCTACAACACCTCTCTGGGGTCAATGAAAGGACACTTTGTCAGCAACTCTTTTTAAAGGTAAGGTTGTTTCAGTGGCTGAAAATAAACCATTTCTCTGAATCAATAATCTTCCAGTCAGACAAGGTTGAAGGTTAGAGGTCAAAACTGAATGAAACCTCTGATTGGATGATCAAGGGCAATCGCCTTAATTAATCGATCGAGGGTTGAGAGGGAGGAGTGGTTTGTAACATATAATGTGTTGGTTTCCGTAACCATGAAGGATTCCATTATTTATGTAAGAGTGTCCATTATGTCACAATGGGGAGAAAAAATAGGCGTTTTTAATGGCATCAACATTTAATCAAGCAGAACTTCATTAATCCACATAATTAATTGAGCAGGCTTCGCTATGCTCCTTTTGCTACCTTTACTTTCTGGTCGGACGGACATGTTTCACCATTATTGTTGTCCCATCCCTCCAAGGGTTGTGAGTTAATCTGCATGACCCAGCACCTGTCACATACTAATAAACACAGAACTAATTGACTTTGTTGCCCCACTTATCAGCTGCCTCGCCAGTCAAAGCGACCTCAGAGATTTTTGTTTGTTTACGGCAGGACTACCAGGTGTGTCTCATCAGTCCAGAAAAATACAGTTTATTATATTAGTATTATGGGGTCATTATGGTGGAGAACAATGTATCAGAAATAACTCATGCAAAAGGATTAATAGTTTTTTTTTTGTTTTTTTTTTTACACTTAATAGCTAATGACTTGTGTTATTTATTATGTCATGCTCTATGCAACTCTTCAGCAAATCCATTATTCACTTGTGACCCCTTGTCAGACTGTAGGTTAAACATGCTCTCTTAACAGAATCATTTTCTTGTGTCAGTTCAGTTTGAATCATTTTGAAAGACTGAAGATAAATATCCACAGCAAAGTTGACAGAAAATTAACACAAATATTTTTTTCTCTCTTTCATATGGTGACCTATCTGGTGACTATTATCCATGTACTTTACAGTGTACTATCAGTACTACATAGTGAGACTACCCTACCAAGAGACACAGCAGCATGAGTTTCAGACAGGGCCCCAAAACAACATTTATTTACGGTCAAGTGCCAAAGCCCCCTAGTGGCCATTATGAATATGTCCGGAGAAAAGGAGGAAATCGTGTGACATCACTATAGAGAAACAAAGTCTACGTGAAGAGAAGGTTGAAACGGATAGGTCACAACAAAACGATGAACTTTAACACTGGACATCCCTGTTTGTTTTCTCTTTCCAACCGATAGCCACTGTTGGTTTTGTTTAAGCATGGCTGTGGTTATTATTGTAACCATGACAACAAAGATCCCATATCCTTAACAAAGTATTTATTTTAACCCAAATCATGATCTTACACAAACTCCAACCACATAGTTATTTTGCCTAGAATGCAACCAAACCAAAACTTTCACAGTAAAATCAGACGTGGTTTAAAGTTCTGAGATGTCCTCATTAAAATGAATAAATACGACAATGTTATCTGTCCTTAAATTTGAAAGGCTTGTTGTATATATGAGAGAGGAATAGGAAAAGAAAAAACAACATATACTGAGTCCTCGGTGCATTTAAGGTCAAAAGTAGTGAGTGTCATAAAGCTTCAGAGGCGATGACTCCTTCTATCTAGCTGTGAATGCTGGAAACAAAGATGAGTGCTGACCATGTAAAACTATGTCTGAAGTGTCCTACTTATCCAGCAACACAGCAGCGGGAGAATGTGCCAGCTATATACAGAATAACCACATGCTACAGCTCTCTCTCTCTCTCTCTCTCTCTTTCTCTCTCTCTCTCTCTGTTGCTCTTGTTGTCTCTTCCCTTTACACACTTACGTGCACACATGCACACGCACACACAAAGGCTGTTCAAAGTTTTTCCAGGGTATTTCTCGGTTAATTAACAGATTAGTGGTGTGGGGCAGCTCTGAAGTTCAGAGGTCAAGACTAAACCCTCTAACTGGGAGGATAATCAGTGGCAGGTGGGTCCACACTTCTCCTGTTGCCCCTCACAAACCCCTCCCCTCTCGACTTGACTTGTAGCAAAATAAGCCTCCCCTCAACCCCCCCAACCCCACACCGCCCACCCCATAGGCCTACCATTGCTCTTGACTCCAGCCACTCTTGATGCACCTGAAAGAGAGAGAGATGGTGCAGGGGAGGCCGTAATATTGATGAGGAGAGGAACATTTGAAAGAGCAGGAGGGGAGGCCTACATTGGATACGTTCTGGAAATGTGCCATCCTTTCATACCCAATGCCAGGACCCATATTTACAAAACTGACCAGTGGGATTCTCTGCACACAGTTTCACTGAATGGAACGTGGACTATAGGACCATAGGCCTGGGGCTAATGCTATAAAATAGAAATACAATAAGAGAGACGGGTGCAAAAAGAATGAGGGCTTGAGTCTCTCTCTCTTTTTTTTACTCTGTCTCCATTCACTCCCCCCATATTCCATTCCAGGTTCTGCTTGGTGGAAAACTCCATTGTGAGCTTGTGAATGGGAGACTTTGGGAGTGTCTCTCCTTCTATTAATTAGGACTGGCCAGCGTTTCCGCTCCCCTGTGAGCCCCTTCATTATTATTTCTTCACATTCTTTTGCAAAAGTTAACCCCATTCCTTCGTTCGCACTTCAAAGACCTCTGACAAAGATGCAGTCTAGGAGGGAAATGTTGAACATTTAAGCTTTAATTTCAGAGCGCCCAGAAGTGATTTCTTTCAAAAGAAAATGTTTTGGCTCTAAAAAGCAAAATAACAAACCCCTTTTGCAGCAAAATGCAATAAGAATACATTACTGTGTTAACAATGTATTAAAAGCACAAGAATTAATTTATTTGAAGGTAAAAAAAACAAAACAAAACAATCACTGCAGACATTACAGATATGCATTACTGAATTACATTAATTCATGGAGGAAATACGCACTTATTGAAACACCAACCTAAAATATACCTCCCCTACATCTGTGGTGAACATCAGCAAGCAAAGAAGTCCTGGGGTGCATTCTACCGCTACCCAGCGGGCATCCATTTGCAGGAAAAAAAATCACTTTGCCTCATTAGCTACACACACTCTTAGTTTGTCACAATGCCTTTGCTTGAGTCCTGCTAACAGAGCCCCCCCCCTTCTCTTTCTCTAGGTGGAGACTTCAGGGGCCAGAGGCACAGTTTGGGTGAGTGAGGCCTTTTCTTTCTACCCCTCTCCTAGCTGGTTTAAGGGTTGTAATTATCTTTTGCTGGGGGAGGCTGTAAATTGGATTAAAGTGGAGGGTCTCGGCTGAGTGGATCACCCCCCCCACACACACACACCCTCAGCCCTCCACTTCCCCCGCCATCTCACCACTTGGTGGGCCACACGCTGATAAAGTGCGGAAAACCGGATTTGGATTCAGCCTCAGCATTCATGGCTTCCTGCCGGAAAAAATGAAATTTTCCAACAGAAGGGGCCAGTATGCCTGTGGTATCTGTCCGTGTGGTGTATTTCATCTGGCCTCACTCTTCCAGAAACACCATTACCTACGTTATCAGTGTGAACCGACTCAGCCTGACTGGACTAGGAAGCCTGGCCAACCACTATCCATATAGTCTCTGACCATCTCAGTATTGTCGCTCTCTTCAATGCTGGTGGGCTAAATTACATTTTATGTAATTAAATGGGCAGCTTTTTGTTTAATGTTTACTGTAAGATATATTGTATTTTTACTGATATAACTGATAATGTCCTTTAAGACCTTTACTAATAATTAATTTACTTTATTGCTTTCAATTTACACTATGGGATACATAGAAATAACATAACATATTAGAGAGAATAAACAGATTGTTAACAAAAAAAACAAATTTGGGGGACTAAGTCAGAAAAGTAGATAGGGAGAGGGTGACTTTTTGGTGGAGAAGTCGTTTTCCTGGTGATCGTAAAATTCTAATCCTGTCGAGGAATGTCTCCTGGTCTTTACGGATTGCTGGGATGCTGGTGCGTGAAATGGCAAGTCTACCTTTCCAAATGATGTGAACCCTGTTTTCACTGAAATAGCAAAAGCTTTTACAACTCATGCCAGGTGCAGCATTTGCATTGAATGGACTTGTCTATGGAGATTGGTGCCCATGACTATATCTGAACCCTGAACGATTAGAGAAACTTTGCCTTAACTGTTTTTTTTTTCATCATGCACATGCAAGGGACTGGCAAAACAACTCCTGTAAAGTACACTAAAATGCAATGGTCTTAGTAAAGAAAATTCCCCTTGCGGAGGTGACATTGCTCTTTTTCTCACAAACATCTGTAGTGTAATGCAACAATAGTACAATAGCCTAAGAAATAAAGACACATTGAAAAACATACCTAAAATTCAGAGAGACAGCTTTAGTTACTTGTTGTTGTTTTGGATTTCATTATATTTTTCATGGGCCAGTAACTATCAAGGACCTAAGTATTTATCTTTTAGTTTTCTGATTAGGATTTTAGATAACAAACATTTGATTGGTTTGAAGAATATAAAATGTTGTGATACTTATTGTTATATCAAACACTACTGTATTTAATGTAGTTAAAATAAACTCCACGTTAAATAGATGTTGCATTAAAACGTTATAAGTTATTGTATCATCAAAATGCAAAAAAAAAACAGTGTGTTATACTACAAGACTGTAGTATAACACACTGTTCAGCATACTGAGTACCTTTTCTTTTTCTACTTTAACTAAACAATTCTTCTGCAATGTGCTTAAGTAAGATTTAAATACAACACTTGTACTTTTAATAGAGTTTTTTAAAATATTGTTATTGCTTATTTACTTCAAGTAAGGGACCTACTTCTTCTTCAGCACTGATTGTTGCTTTGTCGACTCCTTTTATCTATATGTGAGCACAATCACATGTATATTTAGTTTAACACATGAGTTTTCCTTAACTTTGCACTATGAATTTTATGCCTTTGTTATCGCTTTTAGTGATTTATGCTTCATAATATTCATTGTTTGGAAAATTTCAACAAATGTGTTAGAAGTTACATTGCAGCCACAGAGCAATGTGTTGCAAAATGTATCTGTAACTGATGCGTTCATGTGAGTAAAAAACTACAGTCACAAATGGACATCATCTTTCATAAACCCAAGCTAGAAAAAATAATCAATGATGCTTACAGCGGACAAACACCTTTACATGTTCAAAGTGTTTCTTCAGGTCAAAGGTTTATATCTCTCACTTACAAACCAAATTTCTGAATGTAGTAAGTGAAGTAGCATAAGGGTTTTCTCAGAGGTAATACCAAACTAGGTTGAGTGGTCCCCTATTGCGGGTATAATGACCTGAAACCTGAAGAGCAATGAACGAGAGTCTATTGAGGAGGGTTTTTCCATTCACGTAAAATGTCAATGCATTTTCCAACAGACACTTACAAGGGATCAGTGGACCCTCAAGTGTTCATGAAGAAAATAACCTTTCAGTACTACACAGGGATGCTACTCGCCTGAGCCATTCTACGACCATAACACCTCTAATGATTTAACCAAATAGCTTTGGCATTTTAGGGAAGACAGAAAAAAAATGAAGAATAGTAACAGAAAAAAAAACACATGAAAACATCAGCGGCTGTTCGAGGTTTACTTATGCCTTCGAGCTATCTGCATGAAACGATCGCGCAAAAGGCCACACAGAGTGCAATCGAGTAAGCTATCTTGTTTCTTGGGTTTTAGTTACCGGCGTGGAGGTGTTTTTCATAAGGCACAAGAAAAACAGAGTTGCAGTTATCTGGGATGCTCTTCTTTTGATGTTCAGCCTCCCAGCCGGTGCTCTTTTTCTTGCTCTCACTAAGATAAATGAGAGGGAGTGCTGTTGGTAGGAGATTCCTCTACACAGTGGGAGCTCGGGGCCGTCACTACGAGTGTTTGTCTAAGATATGGACTGTTTGTAGTACTCCCCACCACTAATTCATTTATTATTACACACAAGAAATATGGCCGGGAAAAAATGCGTGTTGCTGTTATTTTTTCATTGTACACCGCAATGCCACCTCCCTTTTGTTTGAAGTATTGGAATTGGTTAGATATATTGGAATCTAACTTTTTCTTTCTACACAAATCATTTTATCTCTTAAGTGTGCTCATAAACTAGACTCAGTGATGAATTAAATACAGCCACTGTACCTAATGACTATGAAAAAGATCATTTACAGTGAATTATTATTAAAAAAGACATTGGCAATGAGTTAGAAAAACAACAAATACTCACATCATGGCTTTTAATTTGTAACTTTTAATGGATTTGAAGACAAATAAAGTTGTATTGATAAGAGCAGATTCTCAAAGTTGACACAATGCAATTAGCCTGCTCTTTTGAGGAACACTGTACAAAAGGTCTTGACTAATCCAGGTCTATGTGCAGTTCACCCAGGGATCCTACATATTTAGACCGGATATGTGGCAGCAAATGAGGGTATTCTGTCTCCACGTTTATTAGACAGTAGTCAGAACCTCCTTTCATCTTTAATTTCCTGCCGTGTCATGTGAAGACAAAGATCAAACAGGGGACAAAGTGACCCTCCACGCTCCAGACTCCTCTGAGGAGAGTGAGGAACCCCCACTGTTCATTCGCCCTGACCCTATCTCTCCCCACTTCCTCTTCTCACAACCCTCCTCCGCAGGCTAGCCCTTAAAAGCAAAACTTATCAAAGCTATTTGTCTGCAATGAGCCTGTCCATCCTGCGTTACTGATTAGTGATTGACTCGGGAACCATTTGTATACTTGCAACTTGATTCTGTCATTGATGAATACCATGTCACTACCCGAGATTTAATGTTCCGTACAAGCAACCATGAATCTGTCACGTTGACTTAATCTGCTTTTAATTTGTATTTTCGACTTCTTCTCTATCTCCTTGGTGTTCACCCTTCAAAATGGCCATTCGGTGAGCCTCTCCTTTCACATCAGAAAACTTTGATTGCCAATCTGCGTGATCCATGTCAATCAAACATCTGTTCAGCGTTTTGTCCACTGCTGCACCTGCTGACCTCCAAGTGACCTGCAAAATAAGCAGTGAGGCGGGAAACTACAGGAAGCAATTTACTCTCCCAAAGCTACCTTGAGAGAGGAGAGCCAATCAGGGCTGTGCGTAGAGTGTCCATTTTTTGATTAAATGTACTCTAGACCTGGCCTCTTATGTTTGATTTTCTTTCTTTTTAACTGCACCCACAGTGTTACATAGGCAAAGGGGAGGTGAAATTTCTCCCTTCCAAATGGATTGCAATTTCCCCCCATTTAGCACCTGAAGGTAATTAGCTTGAAGAGATTGCAGAGTGAGAAACACGTTCATGGAACATTAACTCTCGCACATTCTCCAGTTGCAGGGAATTAATAGGAAAGATTAAAGTTTAAAGAGAGCAAATGCCATTAGCTCACAAACCCCTTCTCAGGAGCTGCAACCAAACCATGCTAAAAACCAACGCTGCTTTTAAAATGGCTCTTTTTTTAGAAAAAAACAAACAAAAAACAGTTCATGACTGTTTTTATCATGCCATAGGTGTATTAGCGTGAACACTTCGATGCATGTCCATGTGCTGTATCACTGCAGAAGCAAGGCTGACTGAAGCTTTATATTGTCCTCTTCATTGGGTTTGTGTGTGTCCTCTTAACTGCCCCTGCATTATGCTAATGACCAGCCTGGCATGTACTAAATTTAGTGGCAAGCTGGAGAAAACGTAAACACATAAAATAATCAGTGTTAATGCAGGTTTTTAAACACTATTGAAGCTTTTTTTTTTTACTTATCATCATATCTTTTTTGCTGTGCCTTCTAAGTCTCCACGTGTCTATCTAATCATTTATTTCCATCATACATTGAGTTTTCGTTCAGTTATACTTTTCTCCACTTATTTGCCCATTTAGCCATTCATCCATCAATCTATCTACCTTAAGGGGATAGAGGAGGAGACGGCAATTGGCAATGAATTTTTAGAGGCCATCCCACTCACAGATTCCATCATAGCCTGAAAAATTCTGTGAGGTAAAAAAAAAATGAAATTGAGACATGGTAGAATTTATTGCCCAGAAAATTCCATTCTACTATCTGATTTGAAAAGTCCAGTCCTCCTAGCTTCAGAAAATCTATTTCCCCACATTTTAATACCCCGCGTAGCAGTCCTCATAATTCATTCGAGTGTGTTAAGCTCAGTTTTATTAGATCTGAAACAAATTTTGGTGGGGATCCTATAGGTCATTAACCATGGAGTAATTTTATCCTTGTTTCCCTAATGATGCCATAATGGTGAGTGAATTTCTTAACTAAAGACCAAAGAACATTGTGAAGGTCAGCTTCATCTGCAGGCTCCTTCAAGCGCTTCTCAGAGAGATTGGAAAAGTCGCACATTTTTGAGGAGTCATTAATAACCTTAAAGCTGAGAGCCTATTTGCGTTCTCGCTCTCTACCTTTTAATTTCCCTGCTTTGTCACTCTCTCTCTCCTGCTCTGTCTTTTTTTCCCTGTTCTTTGATTGCCCTCATGCAGAAAGAAAGGAATGCTGCGTGCATGTGTGTGAGTGGCGAACGGGTTAGTGGGAGTCAGAGAAAAAAGAGAGGGAGAGCGGGAACGGTAGTGTAGTGACATACAGATCCCAGATGTGATGCTGCTATAATTCGAATTTTATGCCTTTGTTATCGCTTTAATCATTTTCTTTATTCGTTTTGTTTCAGTGGTCTGGGGGAGACACCTGATAGGGTAAACCACCTAGGGACCCATTTTTATTTGGAATGTGGTGCAAGGTCTAATTAGAATTTGAATTTTGCTGAGCCTTGAAATGGCTGGTACTTTATCCTGATCGCCTTAGATATTGTTCCAAGTCAATCATTTGTCATCGCAAAGCATGCTGGGAAGGTTCTGCTAATGAAGCCCTGGGTTTGTTCGCCATTTTTTTGCTGCACTGGCATTTTTGTCCATTTAGGCAGCCTGATGTAAGGACGACAGTGGTTATATATCCATGTTACGACACCAGCAGAAGCACATTGTGGTTGGACATCCATCTGAGATCTATCACCACTCACCACAGTGTAAAGGATTTGTCTGTTACAGTATGCATTTTATTTTATCGGTGAAGGTGGTCAGAGTTAACTTTTTCTTCATAGTAATGTACAACAATTATCTATTCAGAAGTGATGTCATTGACTAAATCTCATCCACTTTATGTAACTCAAAAGAAAAGAATAAATAAGTACTTTTAATTAAGTATATCATTTTATGTTGCTTTTGTACTTTTAACTTTTTAAAATTTATTCCACAGCTACAATTACTCTTCATATTGAGAATTTACAAATTAAATCCATGTTCAGTTTATGAAATATGACACACTATTATAGTTTAAACTATCCACTAGCTTTGGAAGCTGTTACAATGATTTCCACATTAAAGTATCTGTAATACACAATGTATTATACATCAATACAAATTATATTAGTACTATTAATGATAATAATGTAATAATAAATTACTCACAGGGGAAATTCTACACAGCTACTTTTACAAATACTTTTACTTTTATGCTTTCAGAACATTTTGTTGCTAATAAGTCTGCACTTTTACTCAAGTAAACTTTTGAATGTACCAAAAACTACCCAACAGTATATTAGCTCCACCCTAATCAGTAACAGCATGAAAAATGTGCATATGTATTATTATATAGATACAATAACATAATATATAACATAATTTAAAGCTCATATGGGATTTTTTTTTTTGCGTTAAATACAGACCTACTTATAGTGACGTATTTCTACATTGTGGTATTACTACTGATACTGATACTTTCTCATTCTGAATATTGCTTCCACCACCGTCTACAGAATATGGAGCATGCATAAGAAAAAGAATTAGAAACAAAGCAAAAAAAATATACAGCAGCTCAATATAAGAACAATGAATCATACTTAAATACACCAGTTTATGTTTGTTTGCAGATTTATACTTTTAATTATAGTAACAGAAAACTTCCAAGTTTTAAGTCTCTCCCTCAGTGTGGGAGCATATGTGTGTGTCTCTCATTTAGATGGATTCCTCCCAGGGACAGGCGACTACGAGCTGTCCTGTACGTCGCTGTGTGAACAGGAGAAGGTAATGGTGTTTTGTCACAGCCTATCTGGGTTAACGTGTGTCCTCCTCTCAGGTCCCCTCCGATGCATTTTATTTCCCGAGCGCCTCCTTTGGAGAGATTGGAGTTGACAGGCGTTAGCATTTAGAAATGTACCAATAAATGGCATTCATGGGTGCTGATGTGCAGTTTGCTGGTGGTATGTGAAGTGCAGTGCAGCAGCTATGTGTGCAACACTGGAATATTAACTTCAAAGTGGTTATTATCTATTAATTATGATATAGTTTCACTGTGCTGGAGGATAATACACACTGTGGAAGGAGTTTAGCTCCTTTATTATTTATGCAGAATGCTTGGTAGTCAGTTGCATTATAAATTGTTTTTCCCTCAGATCTGCTTGAGCGGGCAGGTATCTCTCGGCCATACACGTGGGACTAGACTTTTCTGTTAATTGTGTTTAAATCTAATTGGAACTGAAGTAAAAAGTCTGGAAAGCCTGCTTTGAACTCCTTTGAAAATAAAATAAAATTCTTCTGACAAGATGATGGATCACCTGTAAGTCTACCTGACACTGAAATTAGGGTTTTTAATGACATGCTGCCTCCTCCTAGATGTGAAATTCAAATTCCCTCCCTGGTCTCCCTCCCTGTCGTCACCTGTCCCTTTGACTCGCGTACGCCAAACACAGGCACTTTGTCTTTGTCACTGGGAGCAGGACAATGTTTTTCACCAGCAAGCTTTTGTATTAACCAATCTCATATGGAACTGAGGACATAGCTCATTGAGCACCGTGTTGTTGTTACGTGAGCGTATTTTTCCTTTCATAGGGGCCAGCCACACATTTCTTGTACTGCTCATTTTATCCCCACTGTAGAGGCCTCCTTATTGTTTTATACATCATTAGGACTGGATTTAGATTTCTGTCAATTTATTGATCAGATAAAGGAAATTAATTCATTTTTTGTTAATATGCATGTAAATGCATTTATTTCAGAGAGATAATATTGAGGAATCACGGTATTCACTTGGGTAGCCAGACACATTAAATTAAAACTGCACTAAACAAGGACTTGATCTTGATATCTGAGCTCTCCTGGCACAGTGGATGACAGTGGTATGGTGTCACCTGTAATCAGGTGTGGCACCTCTCATGAACACCCGCATTGGCTCCCTTGTCACCCGACGATGCTCTGTTTCAACAGGGGCCACAGTAATCCATCCTGAAGCATGAAAGAAAGGCCCAGGCTGGCTCTGGGACTCGGGGCAGTGAGAAGCAAATGAAAAATCAATGCTACTGTGACACATTAACTTATCCTCCAATTTCATAACTGGCATTAGGTGTCAGGAGAAATCTGTAGTGTGGAGGTGGCTGGCTGGGCCTTATTGGCTTTCATGGCCACTGCATGCTCTCAGCTGGTTGAGGAAGAGGGGGAAAGTGGTGACTTACAGAAAAATAATAAAAGACAAAGAAAACTCAAGGACTTAATCAATTACAGCTACTGGGCCCATTGTGAGCAGCATGCAGTGCAGGCTACCCTTTAGGCTAAGATCAACAATAAAGCCATTTGTCAGTTTCCTTGTGCATTAATGTACATATATTATTATATATTACCATTGTTAAATACAGTCCCGTGTACAATGTATTGGTACCCATTTGATGATTTTAACTATATATAAAACATATACCTATACTTACATAAAATAATTTTA
>JAOXYL010000039.1:12548593-12562176 GCA_028564955.1 Terapon puta
ATCAGAAATACTCCATATAACCTCTACGTATAGAATATTCCTTTCACCAAAAACCCATTTTTAGGTAATCATTTATACATATTGTGCAGAAATCAGCCTACAAATGTGCTTTACAGTGAAATAAATATGCAATCTTGTTGGATATATTTTCTTTCATTAAGGTTTTTTTTATTTATTTATATTTTATCAAATCATGAAAAATAGGTGGACGGATTTTGCTATTTAAAACACAGCAACAAAAAAGGGCCCCACATACAAAGACATTTCTGTACAGCATATTCCCCAAAGATGAATAGCTGTTTGGTGGTATGGTCGTGCAGAACAATGAGAAGGATTTCAGGAAAATGGGCTTTGGGGTGGCATTGTACGCATACATTGTGGAGGGGGGGGAATCAGCACGCTTGAGCGCATTTAAATTTACACAAACTCTCTAGGAATGACAGTGATAAATGTTACACTCTATTCTACAATATGTTTAATGCATAGGTCTGAGGAGTTAAGTTTTCCCCTCTGGTACGGGGCTGCTGTTGTAGTTACCACTATATGTTACATCAGATTCCCTTCCATTAAAATGCCAAGTGGCACAGTGAAGACAGCAGGAGAATATGACACTGAATTTGTTTACCTGTCACCTTCCTCCATCCTTCATTTTGTCCCCCCTCCTCCCCTTTTGTGTGCTCATGTCTCTGTGTGTATGACTTTGTGAGTGCATGTGTGCGAGGTCAGGCTTGACATATGTTCTGTTTTAAAATCAGAGCAGATGATATTTATTTAAAAAAAAGCACATGAAATGCATATGGAAAAAAAGTCTATAATTAGTAACATGTTTCTGCAACGTCCACGCAGAGAATACACGCTACATTTTCTGATGTATTTTGCTTTACTGATCAAACCACAGCAACTGCATTATGGTACTGTATGGATGGACTGTCAAGCTTCTCGGGAAAAAAAAAATCTATCCTTATCACAGAAGATATTCAACTGTGACTGGCCACATCGTGGAGCATTTCCTGTGCTCTGCCTATGACTGTCACAAAACAACCAGACCACTGCTGTTGACACACACGGAAAAATCCTTAAGCTTTCTACCTCACTTTCTCCTTTCTGTCTTTGTCACACACACACATGCACACACACACACACAGTTGTACGCATACGTACAGATTGGCACTTGTGTGGATTATAAGAAAGTGTATGTTGGAATCTCTGACCTGCGTTTGATCTTCTGTAAGAAGGTCTGCATGAGTAGCTGAGTGTACTCCTACTGTATGTGTACCACTGTAAGAGCTGATAAGATAGCATGCAAGCTTGATCTCTCTTAAGGATAAGTGTTTTGGCTCACAGTGCACCTGGAAAGACATGGTAACACCTGAGTGGATGTTTTTAAAATGTACTGTATACCAGGGTGCCACAGTATATATCAGTGAACCGCCTGGGGATTAGACACACACACACACAAAACTTTTTTATGTTTGCAGTAAACCTGTAGGTTTGTTTTGAGAAATGTTTCTCATATCTGACTAATCTGAAATAAATAACATGCTGAAGAATAAAGATCACATTGATGAAAATCAATGAATTAAAAATATACTAATCATTGTCCCTCCTACAAAGAATTTCTATATTTGTCAGCCATACTAGTTTACCTAATAATAGCCATCCGTTTGTGGTTATGGATCACATGTTCTTGCCCATTAATGTCTTTATAAAAGTGTAAAAATAAGTTAGAGCTGTCATGTTTTTCCTGTCCTTTCTAAATAAAACCCTTGAAACACTTTTTTTTTCACCCACAATATGCAGGTGAAAAAAATCCTTGTTTTTCTTTTCTAAACATTTGTTCTCCCATATCTGAACAAAACAGAATTACAAGTGAACAAGTGCAGGAGTGGGTGGCTGAGGCTGCACGCAGCCATTATATCCTTTAGTTTTATGACCCATACAATAGCCTGGGCCAAGCACAGCTCCTTGTGTACTGTAGTAGGCTCACTGTAAAGCCTGTGATATGTAAACAAACAAGCACAAACTTTATCTGATTTACAACATTAGCGGGTCTTGGCTGGGGATCCTTCACCACCTCCAACAGGCCTGAGCCAGCCAGCAATTCCAGTCGCAGACAGCTTGAGCACTTTCGATTTTATACCTCAGCAATTTTTATAGCGTCTTTAGCTCTGCACGCGCAGACCCCACCATATCCTCTGGAAAGAGAGAGCCTGTGAGAGGCAGAGAAGAAGAGGCAAATAACAATATTGCACACACACACACACACACACTGAAAAAGAAAACAGGTGTTGATGAAGGATGCTAAGTAGCTAGGTCATGTGACTTGAGCTGTTTTGTGCTGCGATTGGACCCTGATGCAGAGTGCGGTGCCGTCCTGGCTTCTGATTGAATTGGCTGATGGTACAGCACTGTCTCAGTGCCTCCCGCTCAGATTAAGTAAGGTAGAGTAGCCAAGCCTCTGAGGGTTTTAGCATCTGTGCAAGGTTGCTGTAACTGATACTGTGAAGTTATAATTAAAGGTTCCAACTGAGAGAGCCTCGCTTGATGCAGTTCACACCTTTCCTCTCTCCTGCAGGATAAGTAGAGGAGTAATGTGGGAGGCAGGATAGCAGCCGAAAACTGCATTTTAAGTACTGTCTAAGAGCTTGTTTGTTCCTGTGTGGTTGTAAGTACTGCACTGGAAATAAAATGCAAGGTCAATCTCCACGAATATCCTCCATTCCAGTACAAATGTTACTCTATGTGGTCTGTGATTATTTACTAGTTAAAACAAATTTAGCTGCTACTCCTGCATACAAAAGCCATGGCTCAGTTAAACAGTTAAATTATACAGTGGATAAGTGCTACTTAGTCCCTATAATTGTATTTGAAAATAAATATTATTTCTGTATTGTGTTATTTCAGACTTGAAGTACTGATATGCAACTCTGAGTCCATATTTTATTCACCTTGTGAACAAGGTTAGTGCTTTCAATTGCCACACACTGTCTCCCATTTTTCATTTACCTGGCAGAAAATCAGATGCGACAGTTAAATTTTGACAGTAGAGAAAATCTACTCTGCCATTAGAGCTAATGTCATGTTTCTGTGCTAATCCCTCATCATTTTTGGGCCTCATTGCCTATTTTTCTCTATGATATTAAGTATTCAAAGCTCATTTACATTCTTATTTTTCAATTTGCTGCTGCAGTAGTTTAATTTATTCCATATAATTTCTTTTTCTGAGAGGGACATTAATCATTGACTGTACGTTTTAGTGCCTCTGGGATTTTTTTAATCAATAAAATAAAAGGATAAAAGCCTCAGCACTGGGCTAGGTTACAAAGGCTGTATGGAGGATTTGTTTTCTTCAATTCTTTCCGTTTTATCGGATCTTTATGTTTGTTCAAATTCAATTATCAGTCTTAGTGCACCTTATTATTCTGTCTTGTTGATGAATGTGTCCAAGTTCATTATCTTTTTATTTCCCTTTCGATATTTATACATATCTAGGTGTTGCGGCCCCTGGAGAACTTTCCAAGAAAAGTTATTTCTATTAGTCTTTCTCTGTTTTTGTTTGTAAAGCAGTGACAAAAGCATGTCTCAAAAATAACACTCATATCAATAAGGGCCTCCCTGTAATGCTTCTGGTAGTTCTATATTTCTGGTCTGTTAAGCTGGAGGCCTAACCACTTTCATCCTCTTTCTTCCTCCCTTTTCTTGTTGTTTCTTCATCCTTTCACATTCATTTTATGCTTGGCTATTCCGTGGGCTATCAGTGTATTAATGCCATGGCTTAAGCCAAACAGCCTCCGTGAGATAAGCCTCCGGGTCGTCATGTGGCTGTTCACAGTTCATACTCCGCTTTCCCCCCTTAGTTGGAAACCCCAAATCATTTAATAATATTAATCTGTTTTTTGATGTGTGTGTATGTGTGTGCGTGTGTCTCTTTTTTTTTTTTGTGCTTCTAAATTTTCGCTCAAAATTTCATTCCCTTGCGTCTGGCAGAGACATTGCACATCTTCATTAGTTATTGACTTGTTTGAGAGGCTTGACCTTCCAAAGGTGTGAGTGAAGGTGGGGGTTTGATCGTTGGTTGATGAAGGGGTCTGCGGAGATGGAGGGGGTCTGTAAACTCTGATACATAATGCTGTGGGCTATAATACTTTGTGCATGGCTGGTCGCAGGCCTGCTAATCACAAGGAAAAGACCCCACTGTCTCACTCCATAAACCTGGCCTCAGTAAGAAGACAGCCATGGGGGCACAATGTCACTTGTAAATCCCAAATTAAACTCAACTGCCCAAAGCTCCCCAGCGTAAAAACACCCTCACCCCAATCCCGCCTCCCCGTGTCTTCCTCTCAGCCACACAGGGTGTAAAAAAAATGGGCCGAGCACTGATAGGTGTCCAGGTGTCAACGGTGTCAAGGTTGTGGAGTGGTCAATTTGTCCGCTTGTTGGCCACGTTTGGCTTTATGCATGTATTTCATGCCACAGAGCCTCTGCAGCAACTGCCCCCCTCCCCTCCACCACCACCTCCAGCCCTTTATCCCTGCCTTGTGACAGAGTGCTTTATGGAAGTTTACAAAAATAAAACATACAGCAAAAAAAAAAAAAGAGGAAGAAAAAGTTTCTGTGTCGCATTTTTTCAAAATCTTCTTTTGTTTCATAGATTGTGAAAGAAATTTCTTTATATGCATAGTGGCTAGTTTGAGCTTGCTATAGGGGAGGGGAAATGGTCTCCTTGAAGGCAATCTGTTCATTAAGATAATGTGTTAGTTCCAATTAAACTAACATTAAAACGGCCCCCATAAAGAGTTGGAGTCAGCGTTTTTCCTAACTTGCTCTTTTAATTACATCGTTCCTCTCCTGTCATTAAGGATATTAAAAATTCATTAACAAGAATAGTACTGCGTCAGAGCAACAAATCAGAGAGACTTTCATCTCATGTTGTCAAAAGATTATTGCCATTA
The DNA here is from genome assembly GCA_028564955.1 of Terapon puta. Taxonomy (NCBI): domain Eukaryota; kingdom Metazoa; phylum Chordata; class Actinopteri; order Centrarchiformes; family Terapontidae; genus Terapon; species Terapon puta. The sequence continues at coordinate 12,553,546 of JAOXYL010000039.1, forward strand.
GTGATTTCATCTGAAAGGCGTTAAGTTCCCCTTAAGCGATGTTTCAGGACCTGAGTGTCAACAGGTTACTGCAGCGGTGAACTGTCAAGTTGTTAAAGCCTCACATTTATTTGCAAGGTGTTTTAATATGGGATTTAATGGAAAAAGAGGGAGACATTTAAATGATGAATGAGTTTTGGCAACATAGGGCTTTATGTGTTGTATTTATCCATTTATTAAATGTACATTTATTTGCAGCGGCATCCAGCGTCCCCCTCTAATGTGATTCCATTGCCGGCTGTTATGTTTTCCGTCAGTTATATTTCTCGCTCCTAATTTGTTTTCATCAAATGTGTTTATGGCTAGCTGAAACTGTTTTACAGCTTCACTATCGAACCGTGCTGCTGCTGCTGCAGGAAATGAGTCTGTCCATGAATAACATAAGCTCTGCCAGTGTGATCCCTGCCAGAGAGAAGAAAGGAGGGAAACCAAATCTGCATCTCTTTCATATCATAACTGCAGGTTTATCCTTCCAGCAGAAAGTATATTAAGTTCACTTTCCAGTATAATAAACACAAGTGCGTAGCCCAGGCTATCCCACCTAATGATGAAGATTAAACAGATAGAACAAACGTACACACACATGGGAAATGCAGCAGGTGTTAATGTGAAAATAATTATGAGTTTGGCATGAAAATGAAGAATAATTAAATGAATAAATGTAAAACAACAGCTTTGAAATGTTTTGTTGGCACAGAAATGCTTTTTGTGTCCCAAATATTTCCCTTGTGGTATCTGTGAACACTTTCATGCAAATCTTAGTCAGTATTAAGGAAAAGCAGAACTACAGGAGAGAATGATAAGAGAAATGTCTCGAAACTGATGTGAATATTACACATTTTTGACATGCATGTCAGCCATGATTTGTAATAGTAGGAAATTCACTTTAGTTTAAGTATTTCAAGAACCCTCATGTTCTGAAGTGTTCTCTAATTTTTCTGAAGTGAATTAATGAAAAAACATGAGGATGATGCTCATGTTAAAGGTATTCATTGTTAAACAGAACATTTATGCATTTTTTTAAATAAACTCTGATGGGAGTTTTGGCAAAATCTAGATAAATATTTTTCCTTTTTCTGAAGGGCATAAAAAGAAAAGTGGGAGTTTTTGTGAGACATCTGCAAAAACACAAAATGGAGTTTGGAAATTTACACAGTCAGTCCCTCTAACTGACTTATAAATAAGGCTGGGTAGTGCATTGCTTTTTTGTTTAATACGTTTGGAAATTAAATAAAACAAGTTGATTTACCCTCCCTCCCTCAATAATTTTCACACAGTCCCTTAATAGAGTTGTTCAGAACCAGGACTGGGTTCTATCAGCTCTCAATCTAATAACTGTGTATAAAGTGCATCATATGTTGTTAGTACCAACCAGCTAGTTTCAAATGAATTAAATGGAATGCACCAGTTCAACTTAGCAAGTAATGCAAAGATTGCTGGGAAACATCTGTAAGGCTGTCCAACCAAAGCAATCACTGTAGAATAACTTCAGCAATAACTGCAGCAATATATAAGTCTTAATGAAACAATTTAAAATATCTCATTTACATAACTTATTACAATTAATCTATTTAATAAAAAAACTTATTGGCACTAATCACTTTTACTCATCAGCCTGCACAGGTCATATTAACCAGCTTGTGTTAGTTTGTTAATCAGTTCAATCAGCTACTTAATGGTTATATGTTACGTTTAGTATGTGTAAATGTTTGTGTGATGCAGTCCATTTCAATTTAGTACTACATCTCACTTCAACAATCTAACCAGCAGCAGGAGTACAAAACAAATGTGATTTTTCTTCCAATCACTCGAACAAACCTTAATTACAACAGTGAATTTTAAGTAAAGGTTTTAAGTTTCAGACACTGGCATGGAAAAAAGAGACATTTGGGCTAGTAACTGTCTACTGAGTATGACCAGTGTATGAACTCTTTCCACATGTTCGCCTTCACTGAAAGCTGAGAAAAAGCAGAACAGGACATCACCACATTATTAATATTCCATTAGGAGCTGTTGTGAATTCTATCTCGGTGAAGCCACCATTGTATCATAGAGCACTGAAATATTCATATCCTCCTAATTAATTGGCATCAGAGGGGTGGCTTGTTTTGTTTTTCAAGTAGTACAACAGTAAAGTAAGCCAGAGATTAGACTGAAATATTCACCACAGCAGGTGACAGGATTAGTGTATGAAGTTATGGAATAAAAAGAAACACAATCTATACACATTTTAATCCCCTTCATTATCTCACAGATATTCATAGATAAAAAGAAAAGAACCATCATTGTGTAAAAGGGCGCTTTTGTTGATTCTGGTCATCGCCAAACGCTGCAAACCACACCCCCTCCCACAACTGCTGTTATTGAATTGCATTACGTTGCCCTGTGGGGCTCCCATTACTCACTCTGGCTAATCTGTAATGACTGGCTATCATCAACCAGCCGAGCCCAAATGGACTCTCTCATTGATTACACTAAAAAAAAAAAAAAAAAAATCCAGTGGTCCAACACAAAATACTGATTATGAGAAACTATCTACACAGCCCCTTTCACTCCGAATAGCCCTCACTCTATAATCCCAGTTATGTATTTCAGCACACCTTCTAACCCTCAGAGGAATACGCTATTGATCAGGCCTGTGTGTGCGTGTGTGTTTTCATGTACGTTCGTGTGAGTCGTGGACGGACAGGTCTGAGCCTCTGTTTTTACATACCAGCCCCACTCTTATTGGCTTCGGTCTGGGGACCCATATCCCAGCTGTGTTGGAGATCCATCAACCCTGACAGGTCTATTGTACCAGCACTCTTCACAGGCTCTGACCAACGGCTCGCACTAAGATATCACTTTCAATTAGAAAAACATCCATGAGTAGGGATGGAGGTGGATTTGAAATGACTGCTGCAACAACGAGGAGCACAGAGCTACTAATTTAAGATTTTTGCACAAAAAAGAAAAAAAAAACCCTATCATCTTCAGATTCAAATAGCGAGAAAGACAGGTAATAATTTGTAGGTAAATTAATTCAGTAACTCGCTTTGGATTACTTTGTCTTAAATATTCAGTTTGTTTCTTTTATATTATTTAAATATAATTCATACAATCAGTTCATTTGTCATTCATCCTGTCTGGGATTACACAAGGCCAAAGTCTGTCTGTGTGCTTTTGCCAGGGTACACAATGGACAGGTCTGTCGCAATGAATGTGCTAATAATCTACTGTACTCTAATGTAGTCCTAATTCAAACACGTACTGTATATTGCACCTGTTTTTTTCAAAGGTATCTGTAATCTAAATAATTTTAAAATAGTAGAAAATGACTGAATATAGCTGCCATTATTTCTGCTCTGATAGATTAGTCTTCAACCCAGCTGACAACAGGTTCAATTACAGTATATGTCATTATGATGAAAGATCACTATTCTGTGGCTTGAGAGGGTTAGCTATTGAAGATAAAGATATAACATAAAATATTTTCATCATTGGCATGTTTATTTTTTCAGAAAGTGGATTCTTTAATTTTTTTGTTTGTTAAGAAACACTATAGACACAGGTCTTAAAAACCTCGCTTAAGAACAAATGAATGTCTTCCTGAGTGTCTATGAATCAAAGAGACAAGCCCTCTCCGAAACTAAACAAATAAACGGGGTCTTGATGGTCCTCGGAGGCCGGAGGATTCAGAATTCCAGAAATGAATGGGTATTTGAATGATTGCTGCTGTGACAGGCTTGCTGTGATAGAATAACACATTCTGTTGAACAAATAGGCCCTTGAGTGCCGGCTGGTCCCAGGGGTCTGTCTATAGCCCCGAGGCTAGGGCTTTCACAGAGATGGGCTACTCACAGCATGGCTATAGCCTGACAAACACTCTGACTGTTTCTGTAATGCTCCCCATGTGAATGCAGGCATATTGTTAACACACTGCACTGCATAAGCAGACATATAAAGACACACATGTTGGTCTGCACATGCTGAGGGAATAAATACTGTACATTAAGTCAAAGTGGGTGGACAAAATAGGACTGTATGGTAGATTTGTTGCTTTTGTAGAATCAATAATCTCACTCCTTTCTCCAACACGAAAGACGATAAAAAGACGACTTTGGTCAAATATAAGATATTCTAGCATTTGGACTCAGAGTTGTTGATGCTAAACTACAGCTGTACATCACAAAATCTTCTGTCTTTCTGGGACAAAATCCAAATCCGAACTCTCCCGGTTTACCTTGTTGCAGCAGTATGTTAGAAAACGCTCCAGCAGGGGTAAAAGCACTGGCGCTCAGCGTTGTTCACTGGTGCCTTACGAGACATGTTGCTGGTGTTGTAATGGCATGAATCCTACACTGCAGCCCGGCAGCTCCAAACAGCACGCTCTTTGATGATGTCACAGGGTTAGATAGGCGCCATTGTAGATATGGGCTTCCAGAGAGCCACGACACACTGTTCTAGCATCTGTTGCAAAAGAAACACCCTCCCAAGTCCCTTTGACACAGCTTTTTTTAAAGGAGAGCTGGACAAAAGCCACAGTTTCTTCTGTGATATCCTGTTAAGGCTGTTCTGGAGCCAGCCAAGCATGGCCTTCCTTCAGAGAGCTGGGGCAACATCATTCAGCTTCCTCCGTGTGATCCAAGGCACACAACAAACCCTGTGGTCCACAGCTCAGTGGCCAAGGAAAAAGACCCGTCACACAATGACTTTTGCCCATACGCACATTAAGAGGCATGCACATTATGCATCATCCCCCATTCGGACATGTACAACACAGCACAAGCATAAGTGCATGCATGTACGAGAAAAGAAAGATTTCAGTCTTTCGAAAGGCTTCTGAGGTCTAACTTTTAATATTCTTTTCTGTGAAATAACTTTGAAAAAGCAACTCCTTAACCCTACTTTATCTTCATTGGCTCATCACCGATAACAGACTGACCTGTTACTTTATGATTTCATCCTGCAACAAATGCAAACGACTCACAGTACTTTGCAGAATGGTTCTCACATTGAGGATGAATGGAAAACAAAGGCCTTTGTGCAGTATGCTAAGAGGGAACATACATGTTGCCACTCCAATAGACCCTCTGTTTCCACTGGGCTCAATTAGACCGGTGCTAACTCTGTATAATTAACACCCCCAACAGAGTAATCAAACAGTATCTAAATTACTGGCAATGGGAATGTATTGAGAAAGGGGTTTGAGTGGTGGGGGTGGACGAAATACAGAAAGCATATCTCAGGGGTGAACATGATAGAATTACAAAATGAGCAGCTTGCAAACTGTCTCAGCTTTGATGAAGAAACGTTTAATTATCCCCCTGGTGGAAAAGGTCCCCTATTGTCTAAAGCTAATTTGTCCCTTTTGGCTACTTCCCTGCCCCAGAGGCCTGTCTGTCTCAGGTTACCCCCCTCCTCCTCCTCCTTACCAGCCCACTGCCACCCTGGGTATCAGCATCTCCCAGCTCCAAAGACAACCACAACCCTGAGTTAGGTCCAGACAGTATTTTGTTTGTTAAGTGTAGCCCAAAGATCTGGGCCCCTGGGAAAAGATGAAAGGACGAGTGCCGCCTCCCTCTCAGGGAAAGGATCAAGCAGGTCAATTTCCTCTGACTTTGTCCTGTCTTGGAGTTTGTATTCCCTCAGTCCACAAAGGCCACCATTGGACTGGACCGGAGGCTCACTCTCTCTCAGCTGCCCTGTCTCTGCCCCCATTTGATTCACAGAATAATAGATGGCAATGCATGCCTCCTAAGCACAACTCCTCTTTAAAAAGTGAAACAAGAGATAACACTCCCTAGAAAGGAAGGGACATCCAAATAGAAACAGATACTGTATAATTCAACACAAAGTTCTTGTGGGGCACTGTGAAAACATCATTACTGCACGAGAAAACATTATTTTTTTCTGAGAAGTGGCTAAAATGTTTGAGTAGTTTATTCAAAAATATTGTTAAATCATCAGTGCTGTTCCTTTTTTTTCCTTTTTAGCCTGAACAATTTCTCATGCTTTCCAGATAATAAAATTAAATACATTCACATTAGGCCTGACATTGGATCCAGTTCACATTTAAATGCAATTTAAAAGGGGCATATATTTGCATAGTGAATTAAAATTAAGACCTAATTATGCAAATAAATTATCAAATGCGACATGGGGATGGTTTTCAATTCAGTTAATATCTCATTTTGTGAGACAATAGTTACTTGATAGTCCAAACGGCATTGTGCCCATTTTGTTGCAGAGCCACACTATGGTGTTAAATATTCAGGTGGTATTTAATTACAAAAATATAAGCTCATAAATTACAACTATTGCTTCTTAAATACTCTTAGACAAATCTTGCTCCCATAGGAATAATGTTTCCTTCATACATACCCCTTAATTCATTTTACATGAGGCCTTCTGAAACAGATAGCTGTGAGATGGGAAAAAGTATGAGCTGCCATTTGAGCTTATGTGAAGTAATTTAATAATTAATATGTGCATTAAAATAAAATATTACACCTATTTCTGAATAAAAAAGCTTGACATTACTTTTAAAAGTACAATAAAAGCTAACACATCACTGAATTCACAGTCTTGTTCATTCCACTGCATTTATCCAATAAATATCCTGTGTACTTTTATATCCATAATAACAATGGATAATATTGCACATCAGTCTGAATGTGTGTATATGTACATGTGTGTATAACTGACTTTTATCCACCAACAGCGCAAGTTCATTTGATTGTGAAACAAAACACCAGTGACTCCACAGCACTAACTGAACAGTTAATCAACATTTGTAAGAATGTTAAAGTTGGTAAACATCTTTTAAATATTAATTATCTGAGAGGAGGAGAAGCAGAAGCAGAATTCCCAAAAGACCACCGCTCTAATGAACATCATCTGAAACGAAATGAGAAACACTGCAGCCAAAATCAACTGAACAAACAAATCCCCACCAACACATCCAATCTGACACACAGCAAGCACAGAGGGTCAGTGCAGATAAGAAATCCTGTACTTTACATGAATATATAATGACAGAAAAAAAAACTGACTCTCTCTGACAGATGATGCCTCCAACAGGGGTCTTCTCCTGTACAGGAGGATGTCAAGATGCCTGAGCAAAAAACTTGATTAATCAATAGTGCCCCCCCTTAAAAAAGAAGCTGTCAAGTTCATGATTTTTCATTAGTAGCTACTATCAAAACCAGAGATGCATCTCCTTGGTAGGTGATTCTTATGTTGAGGATGTCTGTTAGTAGTTTGATGATTTTTAATAGGCAAGCAAGGACGAAAATATAACTTTCGCTCAAGCTGATCCTCCAGATTCCCTCAATCAAAGTACGGAGTGATGAATAGCAGTGGGTTAATGAACTGGCCAAACATGACATTTGCTTCAGCATTAATTAACATTGTTAAACAGTTAGCTGAGATGGCAAGTTCATGTCAAAGAATTCTCACTTATGTATTTGTGGTTGTGTTTTTGCACAATTTTCAAGATAACTCTGTTTTCAAGAGCCTGGTTCCATAAAAGCTGCTTTGCATTTGCTATTTTCTCAATGCGCCTCACACACTGCGGATTTATTTGTTCCCCTTTAGAGTCCAATCTTCTTTCTCAGACATAAACAGGTCCCTCTTCTATGACTCATCCACATATCAAAAATAATGTAATTCAGAGACAAATCTTGATGCAGAATTCAGAGTAGAAGATGAAATACCTTAAGAACGCAAACAATATGATTTGCTGTGTAAAATTACAATTAATCAACAATAATGATGTTTTCTGGTCTCAATAGTTGTGATTTGCATCATTCTATATAATAATATATGATTTTCATCATGAATCAAACAAAATAAAAAAGTATGGTAACTTTATTCATGCAATCAAATATTTTGTCAAAGCAATATACAACTTCTGGGCAAGGGCCAGGAGTCATTCCATCCCAGCATCACTCTAACCCCTGAAGTTTTTCATTTAATTAATTTATATAACATCTTAAGTTATTTTTTATGTTTATTTCAATGCTCCCTTAATGCTGTTTCAAAGCATTAAATCACCAGATAAGCATTTTCAGTTTTAGAATATAAATAAAGGTTAAAATAAAAGAATAAGTTCAAAACCAGAAGTTTATCATAGAATTTAAACACAGTCTCATCTTTAAAATGGCCAAATTCTCAACAACAACAACACAGCCTTACACACCTCAAGTAAGTTCAATTTTCTTATTTCAAATATGCAAAGCTGGCAGCTTAAGAGGTATGTAAGTACATGTTTGCGTGTTGTCCTGAACTTTCTTTCACGATGCGAGTAATGCTGTCGGGCCAGGCAGCGCACCGAGGGGAGGTGGTGGATGAAACAGGTGGAAGGTAATGAAGAGTATCATAGGGTAATTGATGACCCTTCCTCAGCATTGGGGATATTGTTCCAAGGCTTAATCTTTGTCATCAGAGAAAGAGAGAGGGAGCGAAAGAGAGCGAAAGAGATTGTGTGCGTGAGATGGAGGGAGGAGAGCTAGAGGCTTACTGTGTCAACTTTCTCTCTCTCTCTCTCTCTCTCTCCCTCTCTCTCTCTCTCTCTCTCTCTCTCTCTCTCTCTCTCTCTCTCTCTCCTGT
>JAOXYL010000039.1:12562276-12595107 GCA_028564955.1 Terapon puta
CTCTCTCTCTCTCTCTCTCTCTCCCTCTCTCTCTCTCTCTCTCTCTCTCTCTCTCTCTCTCTCTCTCTCTCTCCTGTGGGTCAAGTAAACAGCCTTCACAGGGACAGCTCAGGGGCTGGTGTCTGACCAGCCAGGCTGAAAATGGCCCTTGTCCATTCCTGCCATGTAGCATTTTTTTCCCCAGCTGTTTGTCCTTTGTCATGGACACAGCTTGTAATAAGAAGAGCCAACATATTTATGGAGTGGCCGACCTCGCTGGTACACAGGTCTTTTATCTGCTGGGCACAAAACAGCTTTGTTACTCTTTAACAATTCACAGACCCGCACTGTGGTGGAGAGGGTCATTTTTTTGAAGGGTGGGGAGGGTATAGGAGTGCGCACATACTGCAGGCCAGTTTGCACACGCTTGCATGGGGCGTGCGGGTTTGTTTGGAAACAGGAAATTGAAGAAACTAATAGAATGTTTTCCTCTCCAATAACGACGTTTTATTTTTCTCCTGAAACTCCGACTCGCCTCTGACCTTGGGGCCAATTAGGGTGTTCATGGCAAGTGATTTGTTTTTCTGTGTGCGCTGGCCAGTCCACTCAGCAACATTTATGAGTGATTAGTTAAGCTTCGCCTGAGCTCTATGAAGAATCTGCGAGGAGTGACAAAGCAACATTCAGATGGCTCTAGTAAGGGGAATCCAGGGTAGGCTTAGAAGTGAACTTTGGTAGAAAAAGAAATTACGAGACAAACAAAGGAGTCCTTTGACAGGTCTAAAGTGTGTGCGTGTGTGTGTGTGTGTGTGTGTTTTCAAGACGCAGGCAGGGGATTCCCATTTTAGCAAGTGGTAGGTTAATGAGATGCATTAGGAGCAAGTAGTGGTGGAAGAAGTACTCAGATCCCTTACTTGAGTAAAAGTAAAAATTACAAAGTAAAACACTCCATTAGAAGTAGAAGCCCTGGATTCACCGAAATACACTTAAAGAAACAAAAGTAAAAGTACTCACTCTGCAGTAAAATGTCCCTGTGACTGATGTATTATTAGATTGTTAATATTAACGTATCAAGCAGCACTTCATTATTGCAGCTGGTTGAGGAGTTCGCCTGGGGTTGAGACTTCTGAGTGTCACATGGTTTAGCAGGGCAAGTTTAGAAGTGAAATCTCTCTCCGAGTTTAATCTAAAACACCTGAAACATAAGCTCCAACTGGGCACTATTTCTTCAAGGGACCACAAAGACAAATGGCTGAAAACCACTGGTTTAATCTTAACAAAGTGTTGTTTTTTAAGCTTACTATGATAAAATAACAAGTTACTAAAATACCTGCATACAATTATAACAGAACTACAGTTTTGGTGTAAATCTACTACTACTTTCCACCACTGACTTAAATGTAAAATCCTTCCTCACAAAAACACATCAAAGATTTTAATTTTTAATCTAATGATTTTTTATCTAATGATTTTGTCCTTTTTATTTGCTAATGAAATGTGATATTACTAATTCCATATGATTAAAAAAACTCATTTATATCTTATATTTTAGAGGCCCTCATATTACATTCACATTATACTTGATGTGTGTGACATCTCAATTCCAGTACTTTTATCAAGGTTAAAGAGTGAGAATGTGACCTCCTTAATCAATTAATAGTTCACATCAAACAATGGCAGTTATGTCTAATGAATACTGTTAAATAGCCTAAATGCATTTTAATCCTCTCCATCAAAGCATGATTACAAAAGACGGGTATATCAAGTGGTCCTTTCATTTGGTTAACATGATCAAATTGACTCCTGTGTCATGAGAGATGACACCAGTGGTAATTAATTTCTCCATTAGAACTGGCCGATGTGACAGCCATGCAAACAGAGCGGAGTAACAGGGAGGACACGATAACTTCAGCAAACTGAGACAACCCAACTGCCGAGGAGGAGCAATGGGTAATCACATTATCCGTCTGCGGGGAAAGCATTGTTCATTAAAATAAAACAACACAGGCTACATTGTCTGTCGCTGCATCATCAGCATATTTGCAGATACAGCAGATTTCATCCTGGCTATGCATTTACATATAGTAATGAACTTTTTAAAATTCATTCCAAATTAGTCAAGTGAGCTATTAGAGCCTGTGGGTATTTCCACCAGGGGCCTCGCTCACTTGTAGTTGTACAGTTCCTATTTTTCTCTCTCTCTCTTCTTTAAAATCAACTACTGAGCAAATGAAACAAAGTGATTTATTACATGAGGACAGAGGTGCTGTAATGACACGGTGTTTATTTAGATGTGCATCAGAGGAGACAAAAGCTTCACATCAGATCGGTAGGCTTATGAAGTGACTGAATTGAAATGAAATCTCTCCTTTAGTGGATTAATCCACAATGATAGAATTATAGAGATGCTGGAGAGAAATTGGGTTTCTTTTTGACAACACTTTCATGTATATTAAATTACTTTTAATGATTTTATTATAAATTATAAACATGTAACACTTTGTTTCACTCTTAACTCCTTCACAACAAGTTATCATGCAGCTTTTTAAATAACCAGTGTATTTATGAATTAATGGGTGCAAGTGTAAGGCTGCGTCTGTGTGAGTGCCTCCATGCTGTCTGGTCGCCTATGGGGGTTTTCATAAAAAGTGAAACCAACAGTTTCTCCAGCAGCGAGACCCGGGGGCTTCTCCCAGGGAGGGGCCAATTGTCCAGCATTTTCACCACAATGCAGCCATATGGGGAACAGAAGGATCAGCCACTGGCTCCCTGCCAGAGCAAAGGCAAACACCAATCCACATATGCATAGAAGTGGTCATTTAGGGCCACCACTTTTTACCATAACAACAGATGAAACACAGGAGTCATTTTGTTTCCTCTAAGAGGCATTGTTCCTGGGGCTCACTGCCTCTTAAGCTGGCACCATATGAGGCAGGATAAACTTAGGGGCCCAGGCCCTGGTGTAAATAACAAAGAAAACCTCACTTACATGCTTCCTAAATCCTATCGAAAGATGAAAAGGAAGGGAAAAAAACACTCCATTTCCTCATCTCTTGGAAATGAGCTTAACACGAGACAAATGAATTTATTTAAGTGGCCATCCATATAGTGTGTATGTGTGTGTGTGTGTTTTGGGGCTCTATGCAACATCATTTGGAAAACAGATAGTATGAAATGCTCCAGTTGTTTTACAATTTTAATATTAATCTGCAACAATCAACAGCATGTAATCGTATAAGTGGGTTTTAGCTGCAATTACGCTCACAACTGTCATGATGGACGCAAACTAAATGAGCACTGTCCTAAAGGAGCTGCCATCAAATATGATTAACTGATACATTTAAGATTTGTTTACAGATGGATTTTAATTGAACACCATTGTCCTAATGGCTTTGTTTGCAGAGATTGGGTGTCCTTTAATGCAGGATGTGAACTGAGCTCACACAATTTAATTTTCTGTACAGGGAGGCAAATTTCAAATGTAATCTTTTAAATTCATAATGACAAAAAACAATAATGTCCATTTCTTATAAAAATGTGGCCATTTACACGTAAGCATGCAGTCTACTTTCTAACTAACTGCATGTTGTAACTTGCCATTTTCTAGTCATAATAATTTGCAGTTTGTTATAAAAAATAACTAAATGAAGATTTATGGCTTACTGAGTAACACATAAAAAGTTTCCTTTCATTCCCTTCAAAAATAACTGACAAACAACTTTGTGTGAGCAGGTGTCATTGTTCCCCTTGTTGTGAGTTTCTTCATTTTATCACTTAAAGCAATGAGCCAATCGGTCATTTTGTGCAGGCTTGCAAGTGTTTTAGTGTGTATTTCAAAGCTGGTCATCCAGTCAGTGAGCTACTTAAGAGCAGCAATATTGTAATAATGACTCGCTGATGGGAAGGTAGCAATGGAGCTGAACTTCTTATATTCCTCTGATGTTGCCTGATTATGACTTTAAAGGAATAAATTACTACTGCAAACAACCTCAGAATCTTAACTCCTTCCAGCAGCGACTGCTTTCTGCTAAAAATAAAGGGAGGGGAAATAATAAAGCAGTAACTGTTAACAAAAGACACTTGCTTTGTAGGTTAAGCTTTAACTGATGTTTGGACATTATATTATATTATTATATTAACACTGGATAACAAATTATGTGCACATTGATTGTGTTGTCTTTTTTTGCAGTCACTTTTCTGTCCAGTTTTTGTCCCTAAAGTGAACCATGTTCCCCTGAAAAAAACGTCCCTGTATTTTTAATTTTACTTATTAATAAATAATAACACCATACTATACTCTTAAATTATTGTGAGAAGATGTATGTTAAACATATTTTCCATGTGCAGTATATCCATGAACCAGTTGAATGGATTGATTATCTCACCTTGACAGAGGAGAAGGAGACTGTCATGTCCAAAAACAGCCAGGGGTCATTTTCTCCTTCTGTAAGTTCAACCTTGATTCTTAATGTGAGGAGATCATAGTAAATCATCGCTACATGAAGTCCGCCAGCCAAGTTTATAGGATAAGAAATGTAACATTGCAAACTTGGTGGGAGTGTTTGTCAGGGGCACACTAATGCACTGTGTTTAAGCCACATCCAATCTCAGTGAAATATTATACAGACTTTTAATATCCAGAGGGTGTCGGGCTGGAGCGAGAGGCAGTCAGCTGCTTCAGTATAACCAAATGTTACAGTATAAAACAGCGTGTCGCGCTGCTATTTGACATGGTGGAATGAGATTAGATGGAATTCATTTCTAAGTGAGGGGAAATTACAAGCCTATTGGTAACCCCCCACACACACACGACAGCAGCCTCTGCTCACCCCCACCAGTGGCCCAACAACGGAGGGGTACTCGGGCATGAACGGTGACATGAACAGGGAATGACCCTGCAAACCACATCCGTAGCCACCTTCAGTACGGCAGGAGGAAGCGGTGTTGTTTTAAAGGTCAGATCAGTCTGAGGTCGCACAAGCATATGTCTGCTGCTCAGGATACACAGCTACACTGCAGGCAAATTGGAGCCACTCTTTTAAACAGGAAAATCATGGTTTCGGTTAAAGAATTTTTTTTTTGTTATGTTAAACACACAAAATGACAATAACTCAAGGACAACACATGAGATAACAGGAAACCATGATTAGTGAAGTATTCTATCTAATAAAGCCTCTTCATAAAGAAACCTCCCCAAACAGTTCAAATGCCTTCTGCTCATTGTTCCTATGCTGCTGTGACCAGAGAGAGGCCCTTGACATTCTGATCCTTTAACACATGTCTCTGGGTTTCCAGCACATCAGGATGACACCTCGTGAAAGGGGAACCCCACCTTTGGCTTCTCCGGGAGAACAACACGTGTCAGCGGCCCCCCGTGGGTCCTGTCAGGGGGTGAAGAGGTTAGGCGCTCTGTGCGGCCGCACAGATCCCAGCCCTCTTGAAGACCACCATAATGACTGCTAATTACGCTGCCATCTGTGGGGTGGGCTGTGTTATGTAGACACCTGTTCATTAAGTAGGAGAAAGAAACTTTTCTTTTGACCGCATATTCTACACAAAGCGGCAGATTCAATGGCTTTCCTGCCTCCATGACACAAATGCAAAACATTCTGAATTTATTCTAAAGTGGATAATTTCAGGTTTCCACAAAAACTCCCAGATCCACATTAACCCACATACAGATATCAATAAAACCTCAGAGCGTGCAAAATTGAACTCCTCTGCACTGCTAATGATTGAGTGAACTTTGTGTGATACCTTTCCAGCTTCAGAAGGCATCACCAAGGTTAACCAGGCCATCGGGCAGCATTAGTAGGAGGGTGTTTGGAGGGGAAGCCAATAAAAAGCTCTCAGATACCTGCTGATGGGGAGCACAGCCTGTCAATTCTGTGGCCCTAAGAGTTGATCTGCCATTACCGACTCACAGAAGACTAATGAGAGCCATTCTGTTGCCAGCACCTTGAATAATATGTCAATACTCATTCGGGCTGTGGTGAATGCTACTTGTTTCACTTTCACTTGATTCAATACAGACCCCCCTTTATTTCTTGAGAACTATTTGCAGTTGGCAAAATGTGCAGGTACCTAATAGTGTAATAATAATTCATGTTTCCTGTACTGTAAAAGCTCGGTGCTGAACTTTGATACTCTGTAAGGTTTTAAAGCTGTCTCCTCCTCCTTGAACATCTCCAGACACATTCGTCTAATCCCTATCTTTCAGTTTAAGATTTATATAAACGGATGATTGCTAAGCATCACATATTTCAAACATTTTATCTGTTGAGCTTATGACTCCATTTAGCTTTAGATCCTCCGAGAGAGAGCCAGCACAGCAATCATAAAGTGGGGGCCAATTAGGATGTTGACGGATTGATTTTGGAAGATAAATTTGGGATGTAAAAGGTTGACATAGCTGCTGTGTCTCTTTCACTGCGTGTGTGGGTCCCAATTAAGTGAGGAGAGGCATTTTTTTTCTCTCCAGGATCAGAGTGTCTCCCTGACAGATGAGCCACTAATGAGAGCAAATCTCACTAAATCCTCAAGAAACATGATGAATTGAATCACGCTCACCCTGTTCATTTGTCGTGTTCACAGATGAGACAAAATGCAACATTTATCTAGTCAACAAATAGCAAATGAGTAGGTGGGTCCATCATTGTTCATTCAATGTCTTTTTAATATAGTATTAAGATGGTGGCACCATGGCACACATTTGTATTGTTCCTAATGTATTTTTATCCTCCTTGTCTGACTTGAAACATAGTATGGAGGTTGAAGGCAGACATATGTTAAGTCCTGAGGCCTAAATCTGCCTCCCTCCCTAATATTTATAAGACAAATTAAGGAGGCTAACTCTCTCATTATCACACGCTGAACCCTCGCCATATGTATCCCTATTATTAGACAACCAGCAGAAGATGGCCTATTTTCAAATTTAAATTACCAAGCCTAACCTTAATTGGTTAGAAACGTTGTTTAGTGGATGGTATCAAAGTCGGGCTTGGGAGAGAATCCGACAGATGGCTTAGTCTTATGACTTGTATTAACACCTTCGAAGTTTAATGAACTGTTAATTGCTTTTCTAATACATAATGGGACCATTGGAATACAAGCGGTAATGCAAACAGATTAGTTTGTAGACAACAGATAAACAACCGTCCTGTTCAATGTCACCTTTAAGTACCTTGAAAAACAAAAGCAAGCTGGAGGAGAAAAAGAAAAAAAATATTTTTAGGAGTGGTAGAGGTATTTACAAGGCTTTATCTCCATTTTCACTATAGAAATTTGACTATATATAAATTTTATATATTGATATGAAATCATTAGCAGCATGACAGGACATTAATAACTAATATGTGTTGTCTGTTCTTGTTCTTGTTTGTCAATAAAAATATGTAATAGAAAGTGACAGAAGTTTCGAACCCCGTGTTTTGATTTTTGGTGAGTACACTATATGCAGACATTTTGTTTTCAAATTGAGGAATATTCCTAGTTTGCAATTAGTTAACATCCTTAAAGAGCCAATCCTCACTGAAATGTATGTCCTGTAAAAAAGCCACTAAAAGCAAATGTAATGGTCAGTGGCGTTATAGTGACATTTAAGGTGTGTTGACTGATTCACGATGTAATATCATGGGCTGACTAACATTCAGTAACACACTCCATTTTGAAAGTTTCTCGTAGCTGATGGTGTAGTGTTCTATAGTTAGCTTATGTTATTGAATGTAATCCATTTTGTTTGGCTAATGTGTGTGAACTTGCAACCACAGGTTACATTACCTTCAAAACGAGCCACAACTTGCAGGTATAACAGTACCACGCTATATTTAACTCTAACTGAACAGCAGTTACAAGTTACAACTAGCAAGTGCGGGATAAAGATTAATACTAAAATGCAATGTAAAAGTCGCACAAGTGGAGAAGAGCTATAAGGTGAAAGAGCAGGCTCAGCAACATCTATCTAACATTAGCTAATATAATAACCTAAATACAAGGTCAGGTGTAGTGATCAAGAGGCAATAGAAGCGATAGACTAAATTTCTTAGTTATGCTTCATAACTGTACAGTTTTCCTTGAACTTACTTATAAAACTTAAATTATATAACTTTTTATTATTTCTAATGGATCTTGATTGTACAGTTTGTTTACTGTTCACTGTTTGGACCATCCAACGGCGCAGCACACATCAACATTTAAGGTTGTCATTTGGTCATTAAGTTAATGCACGTCACCTTTATCTCTTTTCATCCTGCTGGCCAAGACTCATGTTCCTGAGATTGTTTTCAGAGAGCATAATTTCTCAGCTTTCCTGATGAAATTACAGGACTCTTAAAAACTCCTCATTCACTGCAGTAGTTCATCTATCTGTTTTAGCTGCGCTTGTAATATGGTGTGTGCATTTCACTTGAGCAACCATAAATGCACTCCTACCTTCAGAGGTAGTGCTTTATTAAATTAAGCCGTCTTTAAGGTCAATATACTTCTGTAATGAGTTGTCTCTTTTGATCATCAGAGGTTAGATTGTACTTTGATCCCCACTCCCTTTAATGGTGTTGGTGTCACAGACAAGCTAACACCAATACTGATGTTTTCCATATTTCTGCTTAAAGTCAGCGTAATGCTTTGCATGCTTAAAATCCATTTCCATAACTAAGTGTAATTTCCCTTCAGTTTGTTCCTGTTTAATGAGGTGAAGTCTTGTTTGTATGCCTCCCAATGTCACCAGAAAAGTCATTCAAGCGGCTGTGTCAGAATTAAATCAAATTAGCATTACTACATTGCCATTTTACATCAAACTGTTCAAGTAAAAACATTTTGCTCCAGTCAGTTTTACATAAAATTTGCTTTCCCTTTTTTCCATGTGCCTCTGCTGTTTCATTCAGAATTCTTGGAGGGGCCTTAATGGTGAAATGTGTAAATGACTCGGGGTAGGTGTGTTGAGGCAGGGGGGCAATAGCAGAGGAGAGAAAATGACCAACATTGATTTATCCTGGATGTTCTCTTGTCTGGTCGGTGCCGTCAGAACACCTCGCTGCATCCCATTCCCTCCCATTATCTCCCTGCGATCACCGCAGTCCAACGAGTTTCCTACAGGGTCATAAATACTTCCCCTGGACCCCATACTGCTTCCACATCATCCTCCAGACGCCGCCTAATGACAGCGCAAGACAGACAATGCATCCTTTCTCTTGTGACTTCCATGCTTCTCTCTGTTCATACACATTTTACAGTGGCTGAAGAACGCATACCTACACCACGAGAGGCCAGCAGCGACGTGTCCCCCAGACTTTGCATTTAAAATGGTACATTAAAGCAACATGTCTGAAAATATTGCACATGATTGATGTTGGTAATGACAGTGTTTTCTCAGTGTGAAAGTCATATGTGTGCTTTTCTCTACATTTAAGGTCCTGCAGAAAGCGAAAAATGCCAGAGCCTTGAAACAAACAAAAGATAGGAGGCAAACCAAAAAAATAAATAAAAGGAGGAAAGCCAGTGCTGTCGATCGTGGCAGCCCACATTTTCAACAGAAATATGCATGAATCAAATTCTTCCAGCATGTCATGATGGGAAGGCGACAGTGTATCAGACAGTGAATCAAATTAATTATTTTAATGTGCTGGTCATCCGAATCAATTAGAGAGCAGCACACAATGACCCACTAGCATAAACAAAGTCTTTTTCCACTAAACATCCCCGTCAACAGCCCTATTAGAGAGAAAGCCACATTCATAAACCACTTACATATGAGTCTCCAAAAAAATCGAGACCCATCTGATTCGCTACAGCTATGAGGCCAGGTCAAGTGGGTGGTCAACTGTGTCATTGTTCCGCTGATCAATTGTTTGTACAGTAAATTGCAAACAAGTTGCTTTTCATTTATCCAGTTTACAGAGGGAAGCAGCACATTCCAGACGAAACTAATGACCTCTGACCAAAAATTTGGCAAGTGACTAGACCTGAGTGCCTCCGCCAGTAAGATTTTCCTCTCCAGTTATGGTATTTTGCATTGAGGAAGTCTTATAAAGTAGTTGTGCAGACAAAGTGTGAAACCAATTGTTATTCCAAAAACAAGCATAACTGGCTTATGCTAAGAAATCAGAATAAATATCCTCAGTGTTTGTTTTGGCTTATGTAATTATCAAAATTGTGATTATTAAAAAAAGTAATAAAATAAATTTAAGTCTTATTATTATTTTTATTTTCATTTTTATTATGTAATACATTTTGGGTTTTAACTGACAATGTTTGCACCAGTTTTATCATGATATAATTGTTGTTGTTGGACAATTCTTCACCTCACAGTCAACCAGCTGGAGATGTAAAAGAAAAACATAATATCTTCTGATATATCGTGTATATTGCAAGTTATGCTAACTTGTGCTGTCTTTACAAAGATAAGCTGGTTAGTCTATCTTGCTGTCTTTCACTTTATGAGTTGAATGTAAATAGCACAAATGCCAAATGTTGTTGCCCAGTGTTGAATGTTGTGAACAGGCAGATGCATATAAAATAAAGTTAAAAAAAAACAAAACAAAAGCTCTTTTTTCAAGCTTATATTTTCTTGTCGCATAAAAAGTGAGGAGCATTCACATATCAGGTCCACTTTAATATAATGGTATCATGCAGTAAATCAGGGCGGACTAGCAGGGAGATGTGCTATGAAGCCTCTTAGGATAAATCTATGGCTGAGCTAAATATAAGTCGCACTGTCAGTTTATTCACACAACCTCACACTGTGTTTGGCAGACGATATTTAGGGACAGTCAGCTGGCAGAATGAACTGGCCACCCACAGATCCCTTGCATTGTAAAGCTGCCACATGCTCTATTAGTCCCCACTGTTCGAATGTATACATTAAAGATAGCAGAACAAAATCAGACAGCAAGGCCTACTCTGCGCCATGAAATCAGAACATCATCATTATATGGTCTAAACATGAATATTCACACCAAGCCTCAGTTTACATCATTAGAAACCGTGGCATGTGTGCCAATGCGGGCTTTGATGTGATGCTTTGAGTGACTCTCCATTCACGGAGACCAAGCACATATTGTAAACTGTAATATATGACCTCGCGTTGAGCATATTCTTTGTGGGGTCTCGCAGACATGCCACACACTTGGGAGGGACACGAATGACTGAACATTGCTCTATTGAGTAAGCCTCCTAATAGAATGGCATGTTTAGGCCTGTCATTCAAAGCAGAGGAGCATCGTGTGATGAGGAGCTCTGGCAAATGAGTATTTTAGCAGGCATAGCTAATGTCTTCAAACCTGTGGTGTTTAGTTTGCTGTTAAGGATGACATTAACAGAGACACAGACCCAGGGATGCTGATCAACCCTGAGGTCCTAACACATGGGATGGCGTTTCTGGCTCATTTCCTGCACCATAATCAAGGCTTATGTACCTTTGTGCGAGGTTGAATAGACGTGTGTGTGTGTGCGTGTGTGTGTGCATGTGTGTTTATAATATTTGAAAGCTCTTTCTTTTGTGTAACTGGGCTCAGCACACAATGTCAGTTTTCCCTGTCCATGTCGTTGTCTCTGTCTGTCTGTCTTTCTCTCTCATCCTCTCTCTCTCACCCTCTAATGGAAGCGGGAGGGAATCAGCTAATTAAGGATGTAAATGGAACTGAGGAGTGACAAAGAGCCTGCTTGTAATTCGCATCTAAATTGTCTCTTACCTCAGCAGAAAATTTATCACAGGAGACAATGTCAACTTTTACATGGGGAGAGCCATTTGCATTTTTCGAATTCATTACAAGGGTGGCGCTGCAATCATATGCCGTGATGCAGACCCCTACCCTCCCTCCATTCTGCTGCACCCACCCTACCCATTGCTACTGGGTAGAGGATAATCTGATGGGTTCCTCTTCAGTGGTCACTCAGCAGTAGTGGAGACGCAGGGAGGAAAGAAGGAGAGGAGAAGAGAGGAAAGGAGAAGAGAGGGGCACGAGAAACAAGGAGAGGAGAGGTGAAGAGAGTTTGTTGGATGTGGAGCATAAAGTGGTCCACCCACTTGTTTATGTGTGCGTGTGTGCGCGTGTGTGTGTGTGTGTGTGTGTTTGTTTGCAAGCGTGCGTGTGTGCAGCAAAGCCACACCACTCTCCCGAGCGACAGAAACCTTGTTGTGATTTATGCAGCTTGAGATATGAGTGCTGGTTACGCAGTAGCAAGACATCGATCTGACAAAGCAAACCAAACAATAAAGAGGCGAGGAAGATGATGTGCCCAGTGGAGTGGAGAAATGGAGAGTGTACCTATAAGAGCTAATTATCTGAGCACATAATTCTTCAGGTTAAGACAGGGGGAGCTGAGAGCCAGCCAAGCCACAGCTGTCTGAGAAAAGGCTTGGCTATACAAAGGGCCTAAGGTCCCAGACCCTGGTCAAGAATAATTCAAAATAAAACTGTATATCAGTGTGACTTGTCAATAAGCTGGGCTTAGCTAAAATGGGTGGGATCTGGATGAATCTGTGTGCAGCAAACTGTCCCATTTGTCAGGTTTGATGAATTGCAAAGAGCTAAAAAAAACCCCCAAAACAACCACAAGCAGGTGGTGTAGTAAACTGGGGTTCAATCCAAGATTTTTTTGTGCTAGTGTGTAGAATTGAATTGTATTTGAAAAGCTAGTTTCTTTGACAAAAGTCTCAACTAGCTGAAAAGATATGTTGTTAGTTGCCTACCTGAATTTAATCTTGGTACCAGACTGATCAAAAGTTGCTTTAGACACCCTGAAATATTCAATCAAAGGCCTCTATTTACTGGTTTTATAAGCTGTTTTACTTGAATGGATGCCAGTTGTGAATATTCACTTGTAACCTTTTGTCCACTTTTAGGCACCATGTAATATTGCATTATCTACCTAAAAACGGCAAAACTTCCCAAAGTTTTATGTTTGATATGAATGAATAGTATCTGTAATATTTGCATTTTGATTACTGTCAGTTTAATTCAATGAAGCTCCTTTATTTGGATTATGTAATCTTCTAAAATAATAGCTAAGCAGTGAATGCAAAGTTCCATCGAGAAAATTCACAGCCTTATTCCTCTTCAGTTGCAGAGATTACACAGTCTTGGTCAGAAGTTATACAATACTAACGGGTTGTCTTTATGAGTTTTATCAGCAATCCATTACAATCACTGACCAAGTTCAGAATTCACAGTTCAAGTATGGTCTTCCAGCCTCATGTCATTTCTCTATAAGCCGTGAAAATAATAATGATAATATTTGCAATTATTATTTCCTATCTTGCAAAGCCATTCTCTGCTTCTGTAAGCAGCGATCCTTTAATTAGACACAAGCACACATACACAAAGACTGGGGCGGTGGGTGCTCACTGCCATTAATAACACTATATAAAAGCAAAGCCAGACAGCCTCTGACACTTTTAGTAGTTTGGGAAACAAGATGTAATCTGCGTTCGGTGCCAGGAGCGGACTGGGGCTGTGTGTACGCGAGAGGGAGGGAGCGTGGCCTGTAAGTCAACGCAAACAGAGCCCTGTGAGTACATCACTGATGAAGACATTATCTGTGAGTTATACTCGCACAGACAACGGGAGGGAGAAGTGTATAGGAACCATAAGACAGAGAAAGTGACAGATGAAATGGGCATCTGCTGTTGCCAAGGCTAGCCACTGATGTGTACATTATTAGTCTTTCAAAAGCAGGAGTGATGTGAATTAAAGGGAAAAAATCACTCTGAGTATTAATAACGATTGTTGTGTTACATTGATGGAGTTGATATGCTATGTGCTCCTTTTGTCCTGCTTACACTCTGTCCATTGCATTTTGTTTTATATGGCATTGTGTTATATTGCAGCATTTTGTGTTGGGCATGAGAGGATAGAGCAGAGGATGAGGTTCTGTTTAGTGGCACCCTTGGCACCCATCTAACCTTGGCATACTGCTGGGCATGCTCCACTGGCCCTGAACATGCTGAGGTTTGAATCCAGAAATGCCTTTGTGCAGCAAAGGCCACCAGAGGAGAGGTGGGAGGCTCCATTAATATATCCCCAACTGTATCGCATCAGTCAAGACTCCATAGCTAAACTCACACATCAGATCTCGAGGTGTATCTGCAGTGCCGGAGGAGCATATGTTTCCAAATGCGATTCATCAAAAAAATAGGTGGGTGTAATATTAAAGATCAACTTTGTGTACATTAAAATTTAACCGATTTGGAGAATCAGTTACAGTACAGTTCAGTTCATGCAAGGTCAATTTGTGTCATTGTTTTCTTGTTTGTGTGTTTGTTTGTTTAATATAAACCATGAATTCTAATTCTGGCAGCACAGAATGGCCACATTAACCAGGCATGGCAGTCTGGGACTGGGTCCAGCTGGAAGCATGCATGGGATGCTGCTTTCCCGCGACAAAACTGGCTTCACTGGCAAGGGCTAAATAGTTTCTCATTTCCAAACGGTCACTAAAAGGAGGAAATAGGGCAAATTCAAAAATTAAATAGTAAATCTTTGGACTGCTTTTTAAACTCTTAGGTTCTACCCCCTCAGTAACCATAATTATATTTTGATTTGTAGATTTGCTTTCAAAGGCTTTATCTCACCTGTGCCAGAAGTCACTGATAAAATGGAGGAGGATTATATGCTATAGTCCCATTGGAATGCAAGAGACATGATAATTTCCAAATCTTCCTTCACTATTCATCTTCCCCTCCCTCCTGTTGTTTTTTGGCTGACTGGTTAGTTTGTTGGATGGGTGTCTGTGCAGTGTTGTCTGCAGGAGGATATGTCTGGGTGAGGGTTGAGTTCAGGAAAAGTGCATCAGAGGGTGTGTGTGTGTGTGGATGTGTGTATGTGTGGTAGTGGTAGTGGTGGCGCTGGTGTTCAGCCCCTGGTGACCATATCTTATTTTTGACATGGCAGTCACCCAACTTCACCCTGACCTAGTGTGGTGAGGGGTGACACATATGATGCATAACACACATAAACATGACAAAACTGCAAAACTGCTGAAACAACACAAACATGTACAAATGCACATATATATAAGCTCTCTGTATCTCTCTGTTTTTGTTGTTGAAAATGTTATTTCAGACAGATGTAAATTTGTGAGAATGCGAAGGCAGTTCTGAATACATTTCACTGGTTCTTCTGTCTAAAGCCAATTGAATGTGAAAATACGGATGATGATACTGTCACATGGCAGCAGTGCTATTAAAATCTCCTTCTCTCCTGCCATTCCCAACATGCTGCAGAAGCATGCTGCTAATCTTCGGTCCTCTTGCCTTCATTGGCCTTTACTGTGTACGGCTGCCTTTCTCTCACACTTTCATCAGAATCCCATTTCCCCCCACAGTCCAGAAGCCCCCTCTGAAACTCTACCCTTCGCTCCACCATTCTAGCCTGCCTATGATGGATGGCGGCACCTCAGGTCCTCTCAGCCTGTCCATCAAGCCCTGCGATTAAAACACTTGGAATGACCAACATTTTTCTCTCCCTCTCCCCCCCTTCAACCCCTTGTCCCCCATGCCACCCCTCCACTCTCAGGCCACCACCACTGCAGCCCTCTGCCCCCTCACCTTTCTCTCCTTCCCTCCCTCCAACAGTCCTCTCCCACTTCAACTGCCCCCAGAACCCCACAATCCATCTTGTTGAGAAAAAACATCATTTATTCTGTACTTCCCAGATAATTTACTTTTTCTCTCCCTCTTTCGTTCCTCTTTTCTTTTTCCCCTCCTTTCTACAGGAATTCTCCATTTCCCTATAAAATGAAAATTCATCTGGAATTACATCTTATGTCATCATTATGTTTATTAAGCGTGGATGATGTATATGAGGAGCTGCGGCGTGCTGCTGAGTGCTTAATGATGCATAAGATTAAGCCGAGCCTCTCAGCTGTGCTGAGACTCCCCTCTGCTTCCCAGGCTGCAGACACACGCTGGGGGAACAGGCTCCAAACGGCCATCAGGTGAACAGGGGAAAAGGGAAAGCCTACATCCTCTTTTTGTGTCAGCATAGATGGAGAAAAAGTGTGGAGTTGGTGCACAAGAGTTGCTGATAGGGGAGGATCAGAGAGTTGGCACTGACTTCAGAGAAAGAAAAAAGAAGTGGTGTTTGTGTCAGTTTATTGGGTTCAGTCAAAGAGAATATTTGAAATTCTGTCCACACATAGTAACAACTTACTTTCTGTAATAATTATGAGCCTCTCCAAACCTCACAGTTCCAGAAAACTGTGTCTCTTCTCTGATCTTCTCGTACTTTTGGTCAGAGAGCACACACACACATAGACAGACACACAAGTGGAGGATTTGCTCTCGGCCTCCCTCCAGCCTAACAGCAGAAGCACCAGCAGTCTATGACAAAAACATTATCCTTCTGGTGCTAAACAATCCAATAAACCTCTCCACAGGGAAGAACTTAACCTCTCCTCTCCTTCGATGCTGGCTTCCAGACCACGTGACGGCTGCCACAGTAAATTCAAATCATTAGTCTTCTCACTTCGCCATCACACAGGGAAGGAAAAAAATCCGCCTCTATTAGTAATGGAGACCTCGTCAGAGACCTTCCTCTGAGAGCCCTGCCTTCCCAATTCCCACAGGAAAAATCCCCAGCAAAAAACTAATTCTACTTTTAATAATCTGTCATCAGGACCAGAGGCAGTCATAAATTATGTGGGGAGCATGTGCGGGAGCGGGCCACGAGAGGGAACTCAGGGGGAGAAATCAAAGCCTGAGTTTGACAAACTTTGCAGAAGATAAATAATAACTTACAAACAGGATTAGTTGTAAAGTCATGGCTGAGCGCCCTGCCAAGCAGTTTCCCTAGCAGTCTATGCAGGATGAAGAATTTACAGACACACCTGTCATTAGCACCTCCCCCCTTCCTCCACACATCCTCCATCCTCTCTTTTCATTCTCACTCCCCTGGTCTCTCTTCACTGTCTTTGCAGTCTTAACAGATCCCTTTTGCTTTTTTCTCTCACAACAAACATTGTTTGTGTTCCATCATTTACCCTCCTGGTTCCCAGGGACAGGTGCAGAAGGAGTGTGATTCTGGAGAGATGTAGGAGAGACAGCAAGGTGGTTAAGAGGCAATATTAGCGTAGTGTGGCAGGGGAAATGGCCTCTTCCTCCACCCTTAAGTAAATAAACATGAATAACCAATCAGCCTCCCGCACACACACGCCAGAGTACTAATAGCAAATGGAGCTGGGATGTACCCTGAGAAGCTGATGAGACACCATCGATTGGGATGATTGGTTTCTGGGCATCTTTGTGTGCACTGTAAGCGAGTGTATATTTGTGAAAATATCTGTAAACTGTAGTTGCATTATGTTTTGTGTGTGTGTGTGTGTGTGTGAGTGTGTGCATCTGGGCGATACAGAGCAGGCGAGTGAAGCAGCCAGTATGGGAAGAAAGAGCTATGAGCCGTGGGGCTGTTCTCTCACTGTTTCCATGTCAATATTTGCTGGAACGATCGACATGCATCATAATCGGCTCCCTCTATCAAACCGCGGCTAAAGGCCCATCTCCATCAGGTGACAGAGACCAGTCAGGTGATGAATCCCCCCCACAGTCCACCACGAGGGGAGGAACTGGCTGAAATAAGACAGGCATGTTCCCACAGGTCTGTGTCAAATCTCTATTGATTTAATCATCAACAGAAAGACACTCTCTTGGCTTACACGGCATAAGGTCACCTGATGTGCTGCAATTGCTAACTTTCTTAACCTGAAGAGGCAGCAGGGAAAATCTGCATCAGTGACATTGTTCTATTGTCATATTATATGCTCAGTACTAACATATATGTAAATATGTTATATATTATTTACACACATGCACACACAAATATATACTTGTAAATAATTTGTAAATATATATGCTTATCACAATATTCTTGTGTTGGTGAATATTCTTTTTTTTAATCATCTGGACCACTGTCCATAATAAATTGATCTTACTAACAAGTATTGACTATAATATATGTTTATTCCTCTATGCTAAAGACCTCCAGTGTTCTCTAGTAGCTACACAATAATGAGGCATGCCATTGCACTGGGTGACATTGTCTTTCACTACAATGTTAATTGGTACTGTGGTTTATGAACGTAGTCCTGCGAACATAAATTCTCAGTATTGCAGCAAATGTTTGTTTATCCATTGCCTATCAGATACATTTTACTTTTGTCTGAGAAATGCTTGCTAACAACTACAGTGGCTCAGTATTAGATAAATAGTATAAGAGCCTTTTTTGTAATTATGCATTTGTGACCCAAATTAAGATTTACATCTTCCATAGATATAAATGTACTTAGGGTGAGAGCCACACAAAGTGAGTTAGAAAGCAATGAGAAATCAATTCTCATATTTTTGTGTTGGTTAATCCAAGCCATATCATTTACATTAAGTTGATCATCAGTCAGCTGTATGTGATGTCAGATCTAATGAAAACAACAAAGTGGTTTGTGGTAACTCCCAAATACCACTCTAAATACTTCAGTGCTTCTGGCTCATTGTGGACAACATAAAGAACACACCTGAAGCGTGTCCTGTGAAAAACCCTGAGAAAATGCATACATGCAGTACTGGGATTTCAACCCTGCAAAGTAAAGTGCTCAATTTTCGCTCCATTCTCTGGCGATACCAAAGAAGCTCAATCATACTGGGACAGTAATATGAATCAAGGACAGCTCACTCACTCTCAATTGCAGCTTGGTCTAACTGGGACCATGGGTAAAACAGAAACTGGGTTCTCAATTCAAATGGGAGAGTGAGTAGGCCAGCCGGACTCTCCAGCACGTCTCAAGGCTGATAGATTACCTACAGCAGTAAGGACAAAGGGAATGAAGATGACTACTCTGCCAAAGCTGGCTACAGATGAGACATGCACGGCTGAATGACCATGGTACACCTCACCCATTTGTCTATGTGTTCAAGTTTTGCACTACGTATGACAAAGGAGTCCGTACACTTCACTATTGACATATAGTCTCACCTTCATATTGTGGAATATCTTGTTCAAACTTTCATTTTGAGTTAGATTTTGAGCATGTTAGAGCATCCATCAACTAGATTGGCCACTTAATGTTCCATACATGCTGCCATTTATTACGCAAAAATGCACTAGGAGGTCATAAATCCAAATTAATGTCAGTCAACTTTGTCTCAAAAGTAAAACAATAAATCTAGAAAGACATCTAGGTAATGTTTGTTATGACTTTATTTATATAAAACTGAACTGTATGGATTAACTATTACATACAGTACCCGAGTGCATCATATGAAATATATTCTTTTTGAGGTATTTTCTTTGACATTGGAGTTTTTATTCAGTGCACATAACTCTGCGAGCCAGCTATTTTTTTTGCACTGAGTACATGATGTGCCATCCTCAGAGATTAACCTAGATGTTCTTGAGACCAGGTTCACTTGTATCTGAGCCACAGTCGTATATTACAATGCAGCTGAGGTGGCAGTGGCAGTAACTCATTCTTTTCTATTCTATTCTGCCTCTGCATATTCCACAAAGCCCCCGCTGCTCTGCACTTAGAAGGTCACCTCTTTCATCAGCTATTCTATTTGCATTCCAAATCGTACGTACATGAAAAATGTGCCACTGAGTTTTCGCGGCGGCCCTTCGAAGGCAGATTAGATAGAATTTGCCATACGAACCTTATGCACGCTAACCTTTGCAGATGGCCCCACTATTGTGGAGAAATGGATTGCCTAATAAACCATATCATCCGACATATTTGCCGCTTGGCTGACCAAATAGAGGCTGTGTTTTTTGAGCAAATTCCCTTTGTCAAATTTGTCAGTGTTCATGCCGCCGTTTTAGGTTTGGGTCACAGAAAGGAGGAGGCGGGATCCTTAGTGTATCAGGTTAAAGTGCCGAGCAATTTGGACTGTTCCTGAAGATGAGACAATTTTTCCACAAGATTTATTTCATCAGAGGGAAATATTTCATGTGCACTCCATTTGTTTGTTGTATGTCTCCTATTCCATCCTCCCCTCACATACTGTACAACCTGCCTGTACAATATAGTTAAACAGTGATGTACAATTATTCCACCTGATTAATCGAGACAAATAAAAAGTATACTGTTGATAACAATGTCAGCTGTACTTCCTGCCTGTTCTTTCCTCTGTGTTGCATAGTATGTATAGTGGTGCTTTATTTTACATGTTTCTTTCAGGTTCGTCAGACATTCTGACATCCATCTTTATCATTTATTATTGAATTCCCAACATAATTTCACTTTTACCTATGATTACCATGGGGCTAGACAACAGCGAAGAAACAATGGTACTTCTAAACCTTGCAAGGTTTTCACCAGAAATCTAATTTCACAGCGGAGCCCTAATTCATCGCTCCCAGAAAAACCTCTTTCATCAAACTTTGCATATGAGCAGCCAAGTGATGCACAGGCTCTTAACGGCATGCTTTGCCTCCTTTGGTGAGTTGGCCAACCAATCCATCTTCCTGAGTGTGCTCAGAGCCGAGGAGTGGGCAACCGATGCTCCCGTCACCGGGCTCCTGCGGGAGATGGATTGGGGCTCCATCGCCCACCTCCAGTCCGGTACCAGCCCAGTGGCACAATCTGGACCTCAGCGCTGAGAGCCACGTGGTGGGCCTTGTGGGGCTCTATGAGGGGGCTATGAGAGGCAGGATGGAGGATGCTGTGTCTCAGTCACTCATGTAGAATCCAGATCCTCTGCTCCACAGGAGACAGAGCTGGACCTCCTGTTTGTGTTCCACAGAACAGAGTGAGGGTGTCCAAGTCATTGCCTGCCTGTGCAGTTCCTAATGCGGGCATTTTATCTATGACAAAATGTCACACAATAACGTGATCATCAGCAAAAGAAAAGAAAACTTACTGACATTCATTGACTTGTTTAGCATATTAGAAGGCAGAAATTGCAATCTACTGAATAAATGTCTGACCTCCATCTTAAGTTATGTCCTTCATTGGCTATTAGTCACTGAACTGTCTGACGGGACAACAAATACAATAAATGATAGCCCTGATTCCTCTTAATCTAATATGTCTTTTAAAATGTACATCCACTCTTAAAATAGCTTGGCCTTCAGCTGGAGGAGGAGTTTTGTTTCATCCCTTCATATCGTTCATTCATGACTGACTTTAAAACTGAAGTGAAAGCTTCTTTTATTAATCACAAAGAACTCAAGTCAAGGCTTTGCACTCCGTTGCTTGCATCCAATTTACAGCAGCGATAATTCATGCTATGCTAAACATTTCTTGTAAAATGTCACTCTGTGTTTGTAATTAATTTCTAAATTAATAAGCAAAATTTCTGAGTTATGGCATCAAACCCTTTACCTTGGTCGCTAAACAATGCATCAAGGTGCCACCTGGAATGATCGAGGCGATAATAAGAATGTGACTCTGGGAAGAGATGAACACTTCATGGACTTGGCAGGTAGTTTCATAGTACAGTAATGCAACAACACTATGGGAAAATTACAGATGATCTATCTCCTCTCTTGTAAAACTCTAAAAACTCTGAGATTAGCTAAAATAAATGAAAAAAAACACACGCCTTCCCTCTGCATATTAGCACTGTCACTCACTCTGTCTTCTTAATCTCACCGCTGACCAGGGTGGCCTTGTCCATAGGATTGCATGCTTCCAGGTAGGGAGCTGTGTGTTAGGTTTCCTCCTATATGGGGTATCATGTGTCCCTCATCTAATGCAAGCTATGGGCCCCTGATCAAAAGGAGACTAACTAGTGGGGGGATCAAAATGAAAAGAAGAAAAAGTGCAATTCTGTGCCCTCAGCTCAGACATGAGGGCAATGCACCTGTGACATGCCAATCAAGTGCATAAATCTCTGCTAATAAATCAGATTTATTTCATTAGTTTCAAACTTTATTTCTAGAAAAATATCTGAGGTGCTTTGGGTGGACGTAGGGGGGGTTGGTGGTGGTGGTGGTGGTGGTGGTGTTGACTGAAAAAGATATTATAATGTAAACGTTTCATTCCATACAAGTGGCCCATCTCCGCTCCTTCAGTGCCATTGATGGCAACATCCATAACCTGTCCTCTGATATTTCATTCCCATACGAGTGCCATGAACCTAAGATGTAATCGATACACAGACACACAGGCCTCCTGTGTTATTACAAGGGGGACAATGTCTGCTCAGCTTCCCGTGCCGTTACACAGTTCAGGCTTCCAATTAACCTGAGCGGATCCCCATGCCAATCACACAGGGCTTCTATCGACAAGCCGCATGAAAAGAATAATGTTGTTAGGATGATGTAGCTCACGGTAGGAGGGCTACCCCCCAACCCCTCTCCCTGCGCTGACAGGGATGAGTGTTGTAGTCATTTATCACCTCCTCTCTGGTCACTGAGGGGCCAAACGGGGCTGCATGCCTCTCAGACCCTGCCCTTGCTTCATCGGACCACAATCTGAATAAATCTGATTTCAATGATAAAGCCAGGAAATGTATGAGAAAGGCTGGCTCTGCCTTTTATTCAGCACCCACACCCAATGTTGAATTGTTACAAACTTGAATTTACTCCACAGCAAGATAGAGGTAATCAGTGTCGCAAACAAAGTCATGTTGTGTGTATCATAGCTGTGTAAACAGAGTCATTAACCTTTGCTCCTTTTAACACTGAATGTTTTCGAATGGATGAGTCTGAAGATGATTTATAGGTTAATTTTACCCCCTTGGTTGTTCTTCATCCTGTGTTCTTCATTTTGCTCCATAACATCCACCATATCTGTTTTCAATAACTAGTGTTTGCTCTTTTTTCTGTTTTTTTTTTAAAATAATTTTGTGACAATTTTCCCATCTTATTCTCAGCTCCTCACATTTGCCACACAGCTGCATAGACAGTTCATTGCTGATGTCGTATTTTTAAGGTGTGTAAGATGAATCAAGTGTGAAAACATCGCACAGGTATGATAACAATATAATCCATAAGTTGTGAACATACCTGTTTATTTGACAGCAGTGGCACTTTTTATAAATCCCGTCTGAAAACAGATGTGCTGTAACTGTTGGACTGGGACGGGAGATCAATCCATTTATTTTTCCCATGTCTGCTGAGAGACAACATACAAATTGAGACTGTATCTAAGTTACAATAGCAGCCAAGTGTGGCCTACTAGGATTTCAGGAGTGATTGAGAGTGTGTTTAGATGCTCAGGGCCAAACTCTAAAAGCATTGTTACATTGACAAGGCCGATGCTGAGAAAGAATGCCTCCCTACGTTTACTCCCCCTTTCTTGGGCATTGCTGCCACTGGCGACTTTGATATTGATTATTGTGAAACAAAAATCAGCTCAAGGAGCACGATCATTAAGACAAATGCAGTTCCACTCAATGCCAAACACAGAAAGACCTGAAATTCTCGGAGACTTCTTAGTGTCAGACTAGATTCAATACATGCAAGTCCTCCATTGCAGTCTATACAGAACAATTGCTTATAAAGGATGATCTATCTGATACTGTCCATTTGGGATTTTTAAAATAAAAATAAAACAAGACACACAAGGGACTGAATCAGTGGTGGAGGAAGTATTCAGATCATTAACTTTAGTAAAAGTAGAAAATGATGCCAGTACTGTTAACAACATGTGATTCAGTATCAAATGCAAAAGTCCTCAATTTAGTTTTTTACTGTATGACTGCATTATCATTACTGATAGATTAATATCTAAGCAGCATTTTATTGTTGTAGATCATCAAGTTGGAGTTACTTTTGGGTTTATACTGTTGCATAGTTTCATCTACATCATATGGTTTGAATGAAAAATCATGCAGTGTAAAATAACTAAAGCTGTCAAATAAATGTTGTGGAGTAGAAGTGGAATGCAGTGAAAATACTCTAGTTAAGAATCCATCATTTGCACTTAAATATAGCTGATGCATTTATTGTAGTCACATGATTAAGAGTCAAAATTTGACAACAATAAATCTGCGGGACTGTAATATGTAATTCTAGTAAATAGACATCTGCATTTGAATTTAAGATAAAAGAGACATGAGAGGCTAGTTGTGATCCTCTTATATTTGACTTTTCAAAAACATTTTACACTTTTGATCTGCATTTTTCTCTCTCTGCCATCTTCAGAAACAGTTGGCAGTCTTGAGCTAGTGCTTTAATGCCTGAGGACAAATCATTCGTGTCTGCTCTGGTTTAAAATGAGGACAACCTGAAGTGAGCAGTGTTAAATTACAGTGCAAGTTCACTATATCTCACCACATCATAACGAACACAATAATGTATTACAATTTTAGAACAGGTGAAAAAATAGGATGTATATGATGTACATTATTATGAACAGTGAAACTTTACTCACAAGCGTGATCAATTTTTCTTGTTTAGCACAGACACAGCTCTGACTTGAGGATGTCATTGCAGATTTAATGTGGCCCCATACCTTTAAAACTTTCCATTTGTTATGTTTGGTCATCCCATTAGTTGCCATTTATTATCATTAGCGTGATAGAACCCTCTTCCTTGCAGAAATGGGGGGGAGGGGGGGGGGGGCACCTCTACATTTTCACATTAGACAGAGCTCCACTGGTGCGTCAGATTAATGTTCCTTTCACAAAAACAGAAAAGGTAGGTGGAACATCAACTTCAGGAGCAGCACCGCAACTATTACATTATGCTGTCTGTTTATTTGCTTATTTCCTTGATGGTTGGCTAATTCCTCCTTTTTCCCATGATGTTCAGAAATATAGCTCCTCTATGATCTAAGTGCTTTTTAAGAACCTGTAATTGATGCTCTGGTTGTTTGGCAATACTGTCACTTCACCCATCACTTAGACTATATTTAGCCACAGGTTAAGGAGCTAGTGGGCAGTAACAGATTAGAACAATTTCATGCCTCACATTTCAGCAAAAATCATCATTTTGCATGTGACAAATGATTATTTTTTTGGGGGGGGGGTTGAATGATTTGATCAGGAATTATACAGCTTTTAATATTTACCTGATGAAAGCTTTAATTTGGTCATGAAACAAAATGTGCCAGAAAAAGCTGAACATCATAAGTTTTGAAAAACATTTTGTAACCATTACTGAATTGCATCCATCTTGTCGAAGAGGGCAGGTCTGGATGTGTCGGCCTCAGGTTCACGTCCCTGTCCTTCTCAGTGTGAGCGATAAGCAACAAGGCCCCCAGTGAGCAGGACAGGTGCGTCGCTGATTCACTCTGTATTACACCATGATTAATCGTTCTCTTAATGTTCTCGTGGCAGTAATAGAAGTCTCTTCCGACAAACTTTGCATAAAAATGCAAATGAATAGAGACAAACTGTGGAAAAAACACAATGGGCAGGGCTAAGCCTGGAAGCCTTGGGAAGTGGGTGTGCATATTTCTTTATTTCAGGGAGAACAACGTAAAATTGTAGATTAGCCCTTGTGCTAGAATAATTAAAGATGATGAGCCTTCATAAGAATAATTTGGAGTTCAAGAGGAAGGTCACCAGAAATCCAGAGAAACACAATGGATAAAACAATTGACAAAAGTATTTTCATTTTAACAAGTGTTGCTTTAGTTGCTTTATTTCAATCCCATATATTACATATTTCCAGTGAAAAAACAATGAATTAATGTTTAATAATACACTAAAATGTAGTTGTAAGCAGATATAAGGGCATTAATATATTATTTGTACATTTTTCAGCCGGTGGCCTAAGCTACACCAGAGTATTTCCACCGAATAATGAATATTTCAGAAGTTTACTTGACTGAGTACATCATGATTGCTGAGGCAGTCTGCTCAAGTTTTTTTCCCCTCTTTTATCATCATAAATAATGTTGATTAATTAGCAAGTCAAAATCACTGAGGATAATCCATGTAGAATATATCACTGTCAGGAGAACTGTTGAATATTGCATTTACACCGGGAGCATTTTAATTACAGAAGTCTTAACATATTAATTAGGACTTGGAAGGAACATAACAGTTGGAAGTTAAGAGCTGCAAAATAACTTTTAGACCTTCAAAATTTTTTATTAAACCTTTCTTGGGTGCTGACTCCTGTGACTGGCCAGGAATTCCTTTAGTATAGTAAACCAAAAGCAATATCATTGTTTGGGATGTTCAAGAAAGGCTCAATCTTTATTTTTTGTCAACAAATTCTATAAAAACACCATTTTGACCACCAAATTGATGCCAAAGGTTCTGTCGTTGTTCCCATAGCCTTACATTTTCACTTGTATCATAGAGCTCCACTGGTGTCCAAAAATAACATAAGTGAGACACACTGTCACACTGGGTGACATGTTTCTTCACTACAATAAACATACCAAGATAACCACGGTAGTTTACTTCTTCATCCAACATAAAATATCCAGCAGAAAGCAGCCCAAAAACTCACTATTTACTACTGTTTGAGTTATGTTTGTGTAAAAACACAGCACCCAAGAACATCTTTTAGGAAATAACATTCCCCTTTTTTGGAAAAAAAAAAGATTTATTTGTGACACATTTTAAAGAAGAACTTAGTGGAAGTAAACAGGCTGTAGGCTGACACTATTACAAAAATACACAATATTGCCAGCCTCATCCTTTTAATACCACTGATGCTACAGAGAGTAGCTCTTATGTTTTTATTTTAGCAATCTTCTAGGTAATTTTTTTTGTCATAAGATAAATCTAATCTAGTCAGAAGGTCGTCAGCACTTAATTTCTAATGTGTTGTCATGTAACATCTTTTAGGTTGGTCCCACTATTCTTTAAGTTGTATAGCTTTCAGTAGAGATTGTAATACGTTATGTGAGTCAGACCTTATACACAGTAGGACTCTAGCATGAAAGAAATGGTTATACCCTCAGCCCAAATGTTGCATGTTTCAAATGTTTGAAGGCTACAACAGAGGGATTGTTTTATTATAGGTCTGTATTTAGTCATCTCTCCATGCCACAGAAAGCATGTCTTACTGCTTTACGAAGCCATGACACATTCATATCATCCTTTATGAATCCAGCAACCAGCCCTCTAACATGCAAGCCCATCAGAGCCAATCCCATCAGAGGGATGTGGGGCAGATATGAAATTGGGCTCTTTAACTCCCTGTACCGTAACATGCTAATGCAGGACAATGACTCGCTCATTGCCTGCTATTATGGAATATACTGAAGGCCCAACATGAGGGCCCTGACAGAAATGATTGTATGATACATGAAAATGCAGACTGGGCCTTTTACGAGAGCTCAAATTCAACTTTTACTTTCAGGTGTTGTGTAGTTGGGAAACATCCTTTAAAGTTGGAAAATGAAGATTGATGTCTTACATTGCTGTTATTAATATATTGATGGTGCTGTCAAAAACATTACAAATAACATTATTTTACTCTATATTGATACATTAGCCCAGGTAATTGATGAAAATCCTGTAAAACTCCTTAATTTTTCCCCCCTTACACGCTATTTGTCTACCATCTGCTCCACTTAGAGCTCCCTTGGGGATGATCATGATTGGTGGAAGAAATCACCGCTGATGAGAGTCCTGGGTGCTCACAAGTTGAATTTAGTCTCTAACAGAACACCGTATTTTGTGGAGAATATTTTTTCAATGAACATCACATGTTTAGCATGACCTATATTTAAGCTTTAAGATACGTAAAATTAGCAGGTGCAAATTAACCCAAATGCATAAGGGATGCCAACAATTTAAAGGTTTCTTTGTGGGTCCAAATTAAAAATAGTTAATTTAACTTTTTTTAAAAGCATTTTCGCCACCATAGTATACTTGAAATGCAACTTTACTCAACATTAATGTGCTTGATAGAAATGAAGTCACAGTGTAATTTATTAACCATGTGTTGTCTCCATGTTAACACTGTAAGGTGTAAATATAGTTTTAATATAAATGTCTCGCAAATCACATAAATTGTACTAGATTTCTTATTAAAACATGCAACAAATAAATATTTTAAAATGTGATACAATATCTATATTAAGTCCAGCACATTAACATACAGACAGTGTGTTTCACATGACAAAATATCCTATAAATAATGTGGTTAGTTCATCAGTCTGCGGACCTTAAACATTTCTCCAAACTATTTAGCATCTCCTATTAACATCAGAGACTCTTGATAAGAGAATTACAAAGTCAGTATAAGTTAGTGTCATTTCTCAACCAACATTAACACAGAAGTTAACAAGAAACTTCTACTATAGTCCTTATTATCCCTAGATGAAAAAGTACTATTGTTTTTTATACTGTGTATGGTAAAGACTGTGTTAAGACTTGGTTTTATGCTAACTAATTCAAAATACTATCAATGTTCTAGGCCAAAATTCAAAACAGAAAAAAAGAGTTAGACATACTAATCTTTATTTGACAGTAAAATCTGAAAAATATTATGTATTAAATCACATCAATGTAGATTCAGCCGTGAGCACTTAGGCTAGCCCACTGTGTTAGTTCACCATTTTTGCATAACTCACCAAAGTTATGCAAAAATTTAGAGGCCCAGAAACAACTGTGGCCCTACATGGTTACAATTTAAATGTCACAGCCAGTTTGAAAGTAGTTACATACCAGAGAAAAAGAATCACAATGATACTGTCAAAGTGAATTTATTAAAACAGCTCTGACAACATTATTTATACTAACATTTAGTAAAGTAAAGACAAATAAATCCAAGAAAATTTGGTCAAACCAGAATGTAATGAATTCTACAGAGATTTGTGAAATTTTCAGTACGTGTGCATCGTATAATATACATTAGATCTAAAATACGTATGCTTATGGCATGAGAGAAAGTGCAAAGTAGGAGGAAGGGGGGCATTTAATCTCTCTGTAATCATGACGGGCGTTGATGTGAAATGAACTGTAGCCACTCTCCTTGACCAGTTCGTAGTGGTCAGCGGTCCACATCCAGGAGACTAGATTGGATTTATTGCTACTGGGCCAAAGGTAACAAATACATGCAATATAAAGGCGGAGATGGATGCCATTATCACTGGATGGATTTTGTGCCCATCATCAGGGGCAATCACATGGAATAGATTGATACTGCAAGCAATACTTTTATATTAGACTTATATATCTTAACTGGACAATTCACTTACAAGGAGGCAAAACAGGAAGTGGCTGAACAAAAGAACCCTGCAGACAAAGGGTGCAGCTTAAATGAGAAACACTTTAAATTTCTGCTTGTGTCATTTTTTTTTCTTCATCTCTCTAATCGTTTAACTTTTAATGCTTTTATAATCAAAGGAATCAGACAGGTCAAACTATGGTGATTACTCAAAAACCATCATCGCCCAGAGGTTTCGGCCGGCCGAGGTGGAAATATCTTCATCTCATCAGGAGGGTCGGCCGAAGGTTCCCAGGAGTCCTCAGAGAGATGAGATGAGGTTATGAGAGGTCATGTAGAACAGCTCAGTGTGACAGCAAATCAGAGGCCACCCCTCTGGATGGAGTCACGTGAGACAAAAGGAAACAAGGAGATGAAACACAAACACATGCCCATGTTGGACAAACACCATCAGCTCAGAGCTTTCTGCGGCACCGCTGATGTATGGTTTCTTTACATCATCATAAATAGAAAGACAGAAAATTGATGTTCATTAAATACTAAAATGTGATGTTCTTTGTGTGTGTGTTTTAGGTTTTTTTTTTGCTACAATGGCTCTCTTTATTGTAATCTTTTATTAGGAAAATAAAGAAAGCCTACATATATATCTTAAAGTGTTTGGTAATAGATTTTTAATGTTCATTTGTCTATGCCTGCAAGGCTTGGATCTTTGACATTTGAAATAATTGTTGTTCGAAGGATCATCACCAGGGGAGGGTTGTGAATAGTGTTGGGACGATTTGAGTAAATGACTGTGTCAGCCTGTTTATTTGTAACATGATTGCCTCGGGTGCTGCCGCAGGACAGCTATTAGAGGGTCTGGCCATAAAGAGATAGAAAGAAAAGCCCGGCGATCACCCAAAAGTTAGCAGTTAATGTGACAACTTATCAGACAAAAGCTCCCCACAGAGAATGTAGAAATGAGAATGAGGGAGGGCAGGAGGGAGGGAGACATCATTGCCCACAGACAGAATTGCGGGATAATATAATACTACGATGAAGAAGAAGAAACTGTATTATAATCACAATTATCTGAAGTGGCTGCCATGTCAAAGATCACATGTCTATTCAGAGTCCCAAGAATCGCCCCATATGTTTTAGCATATTGCACAAAGCTGTCCAATTCATGTCGGCCTGAGGGGAAGTAGGGAGCAGAGGACATCCAGGCCTGTATTTAATTAAATGACTCTAATACCCCTCGCCCCCCAGCAAGGCCTGAGGTGTTGGTGTTAGTGTTACTGCTGTCTGTAAGAGCTGCTAAATAAACACTGCAGGTCCCAGTGGGCCTGAGAGGACGCATGTCAGTCCCGAGATGTGAACACGACAGGAAGATACTGAAAGACTTAGACAGAGATAGACAGACCCCCCATAAATTTTCCCCCAATAAAATGCAAAGCTACAGAGAAAGCAAAAAACAAGGTATTTTATATCTCTCATTACATGCATTTATTATGCACAGTTATCCATACATAGCTATCTTGGGGTAACAATAATTAAAAACAAAACTCACACGTTACAGTGGAGGAAAAGGATCATTTTAAACCTCAAAATACTGATAATTTTTTTTACTGTTAAACTGTTAACACTTGCCTGCAATTTTGATGCTTTAAAAAAATCTAAGCTAAAATACATTTTTAGGCGTATTCTTCTTCTCTGACAAAAATGAGGAGCAGTTTATGAATTCCATCTCCCTACAGCAACAAAAAAAGAAAATCCACTTCAAGGCACAGACACGTTCAGAAAATCATCCTCCCAGCATCACAGGTCTCCACGACAACTCCGGCCTGGCTGAAGAATGCTTGTAATCTCTTCTGGCAGGGACGGATCCTGTGGCTCAGGCCGGCTGTGGAGTGGACAGTCCTATTGTTGCTTAAAACCTCAAAGGAAAGAGGGAAGATAGGAGGGCAGGCAGGAGGCGGAAAGAAAGGACTGGGAGAAAAATGGCTGTGGAAGCAGTTAAATATAGAGCAGGGATGGATGGATTAACGGCGTGGAGTTGATGGTGGAGGAGCAGGTAACATTTTCCTGTAATCCTCCTCATAAAACTCACCCTCTCGCTGTTGCTCTGGGAAAAAACATTGTTATCCTGACATCTGCCAACTTCAGTAATATTTCCCAAGTGTTTGTTTGTTTGTCTGTTTCAAATCACAACAGGGTGAGCTGGATTTTTTACGATATATTTAGTGATTAGAAAACTACTTTGCATGTTGCTGTTGACTGTAGACATAAAAATGGTGATCGGATGTGAAGGGGACGTGACTCCCATTTTTGTAATCAAGGGTGCTGAGATTGGGAGGAAGAGTTTCAGTACAGAGATAGAGTGTGCGTGTTTGGAGGAGGTCGAGGGGGAGGGATCAAGGTTTTTGGAGATTATGCTAAATCAGGGCCAGTTAGAAGAGGGGGTGGAGCAGAAGGCCAGACAAAGACTGAAGAGGATGCTGCCACTGGCATTTAAATGGGTAAGAGGGTGAGGAATTGAGAAAGCAGAGAAAAAAAAAAAAAAAAAAAACAAGAGAGAGAAAAAGCATAGAGTTTCTCCGGCATGGCAGACACTTTTTTCTGGCTCCTCAAACAGATGCCGAGGCAGATGGTGGTGAATTAACAGAAGATGGGAGAAGAAGAAATGAGAAAGCCTAAAACGGGCCCATGGAGGGCAGACATTAAAACATCGTATGTGTTTGTGTGTGTACACGCATAAGTGTGTGTGTCTGAGAGTGTATGTGTGTGTGTGTCTGAGTGCACAGGTCCAGGGGAGAGGCTGTTAAACAGTATCTCAGCTGGGAGGACTAAAGAGGATGGGTGGAGGATTCCCAGTCAGAGATAGAGCTCGCGATAATAATCACAGGCGTGAAATTACAATGCTGATATTTGTTGCACCCCAGGGTGTGGTGTGGTGGGGCTAGTAGAGCTCGGAGGGCTCACATATCACCAGAGGCCTGCGCTGGCTGACGGTCATCAATGATCAGAAGAGCGGCCCCTCGCCCACACCTCTGCCCACTGTAGATCCAAATCATTCAGCAGAGCGGTATTAAAGAGCATCACCTGCAGTGGAAAAACTGAAATGTGCATTTACAGTAATTTTGGTTCAATTGTTGTGCATTTAATGTTATTTTTTTAATTCAAATACACACACCTTATTTTCTTACAGATTAGGTTTTAATAGAGAGATGGACACACATTTTCATTTATTTATACACGTCATCCCAAAACTGTTGAATGCTTCATTTGAGGAAAAAAAATATTATTAAATGATTAAATTAATTAGTGCTTTAAGCCTTTGGGATCAAGAACACACAGTTGCAGTTATTTGGACCCAACACATGAACACGAGCAAGTTGTTAGTGTTTTATACACTGATTTATTTAGAAGTAACAATATGCAGTATTTTACATTTTCATTTAATACCAGTTTGATTGAATGTGTCACATAATTCATCTGAATATATTTCTAATCATCAAAACCTGAACAATATGTTCCATACACTTTTAACAAAATTTATTTAAAAAGTTATTTCAAGATCTGCATGGTGGACTACAAAATATAATAGGAGGATGAAAAATGCATTTTTTTCCTCAATCTTAAAGTAGTATTCATGTTATATAATTTAAAATGTTAATGTTAAACACAATAATTGAACGTGTCGAGTTTCCTTATAGTAGTTTCCAACATGAGTTACCATGCAGACATCAGCAGCACAGTGTATTTTGATGATTTTGTGAGCTTTCTGTTCGCCCCTGTTCAGATTGTTTAACAGTGAATTCAGAGGCGGGGAGATGGCTGGACGTACTTCAGCATGAATATCCT
>JAOXYL010000039.1:12595207-12606818 GCA_028564955.1 Terapon puta
TTCGCCCCTGTTCAGATTGTTTAACAGTGAATTCAGAGGCGGGGAGATGGCTGGACGTACTTCAGCATGAATATCCTCTTGGTCACAAGCCAAGCTCTGACAAGATATGACACCACATTTTCCTGCATCCACTCAGTGAAGAGGGTAAAAAAGAAGCTCATTTTCATGTCCATCATCTCTTGCTCTTGCCACTGCTTCTGTGAAGGCCTCCGCTGCCCCCTCCTCATTTCTGGGGTGAAAGTGAAAAGTAGATGTGTTGTCAGGGCAAAACTGATAATGGCAGTGGGACACAGACTGATCCCAATTGCCCTGCTTTCAGCCCCTGCCACCCCCGTGGTCCCCGGC
This sequence comes from Terapon puta, assembly GCA_028564955.1. NCBI lineage: Eukaryota > Metazoa > Chordata > Actinopteri > Centrarchiformes > Terapontidae > Terapon > Terapon puta. The sequence goes on from JAOXYL010000039.1 coordinate 12,595,553, forward strand.
ACTAAAGGGTCTACTGACAGATGGGACCGGGCACTGTAATACAGAGTGCTGAGTTGGCATAAAAAGCCCCCCAAATAGGCTTTTTTCTTGGCATTGGAGGCCTCCATAAATACTTTACTCTTGGGTTTGTTAATGTCTGCACTTTGCCTTGCATTCATCATGGGCACAGCATCCTCGAGCCCCAAAACAAAAAGAAAATGCAAGAAAAGTCATCTCTCAAAATTTTAGCAAACAGATTATAATTTCCTTGAAAATTGAAATTAGTATGTTGAAGAGTGAAACTGGAAAATTTCTCATTGGTGATTTAAGTTGGCAAAACTTTCATTGCTCATGAAATACTGTTGATAAGTGATTCCTTTTAGTGTCCCCTTTTGGTTGAATATATTAGCTTCTTATCAGCGCTGGGACAGATTCAAAACTACATTCCAAACTTTGATTGAGTCTGGGACCAAAGCCAATTGAGCACAGTACCCCTACTCTACTCTAATGTGTTTATTTTCTGCCATTTGTAAAGTAGCCGAGTGCCTACAATGCGCGGTGGTTATCACTTCACAGGCCCATTTCATTCAGATAATCTTCACCTCTCAGCAAAGGGAGAGATAACTCAGGGGATCTCTCACCAGAGGGGAAAAAAAGTGAAGGTCATTATAATGTCATCACAAGTTATCCAGCTGACCCCAAAGTCCCAGAGATTGAATATTGTCCTCTGGAGAGTGGATATAGGACATGAAAGGAAGGGAGGAGGGATCGTTATAGAGAGAAAAAGAGACGTATTGACAGACAAGAAGTGAGAAGAGGAGAATACTTGGGAATAATAATGTGTTACAGTAACATATTTATGCAGAACTATGTTGTGTTGGAACAGGTAATGTATAGGCTGCCTGTTAGATTTATACCAGAGAGAATAGGCTGGTAAAGATGCACTTTATCTTCAGACATGAAAACAGTCCTTCTGCTCTGCCACAATCCCAGCAGGAGCTGGTAAGAAATTGCTGTTTTTACATTTCTGTATCATTTTCCCATAAGGAATATGGATAACAAATGAAATATTCAGCCCCATTGTCTGATTTATTCCTTTTATTATCCACAAATATCATCCGGCAGTCAAAGGATGCCTCGCCTCATTCAGGGGGCTCTTCCCACTTGGGGCCTGACAGCCTATCAAGTCTCCTCGCATAAACAGGTCAGGATCGTGTGAGCGCTCCAATATGTTATACTTTAAGGTTTTCACCATGCACAATCACTAAACAGAAATCGAAAATTACTGAGGAAAAAAATCCCAGAGGTTTCATTGCAGGCCCCTCTGCAAAAACTGCACGCGTATCACCTGGAATAAGAAGCCAAATAAATAACATTAAACCCACATAAGAGCCACAGATGCTTAAATAATGTGATGTTGTTCCTTATTGCTAACACATTCCTTTTGGCACGTGGCTTCCAGCCTGAAGTGTGTGATACCGCTGTGGTAAAAGCCCCTGCGTTGTTGTGGTGTCTGTTTGCAAAGCAGGAGAGACAGATGCCCAGTTACGGCGGAGTCGTAACACAATGAGCCTCATCAGATATTAGTAATTGACCATTAATGAACTCCCTATGATAGCCCACTGAGGAATACAGACGAGGGCCCTGGGGACCTCAGGGCAGTGGGGTAAAGGGCCTCATGGTATTAACATACTCCCAGGGCTACAAGAGGCTTTTAAATGGCCAATCAATAAAGAGCATTAGTTCATCATGCCCTCTGAGGGACCCTGGAGATGTCTGTTGCGTGCTGAGAGGCAACACAAAAAAGGGGGAAATGTGCAGTCAAGGGCCCTTTTCTTTGTGAATGATGAATGTGAGAAACCAAACATGAGCTAAATGTGTTGTTTGAGGAAGTAATTTCTCATTATCTTACTCATCACAGAACAAAGTCACTGCACAATTGTGTATTACAACTGCGGAAAAAATGTATATATTTACCAGAATTCAGGCTTTTCACCTGCGATGCACTTCCCAAAAGCCCTTGGTACTTTCCGAAGGCAAGACAACATCAACATTTTAACCACTACTGTAAAACCAGGACAAGGGCATCACAAATATCATGTGACATTTACTGTACATATCCCATTAGATAGCTATGAATAAAGCTAGACCTGCTCTGCACCGAGCAGTTTTATTCTTAATTTTCTCATTTGTGTTATATGGCACAGTGAAATGGATATCATTACATAGAATAGCACTATCATACAAATACCATGCTGTGTCCTTGAAGGCGGCATAATAAATGGTTCATCACTGGCAACCAAATGGCAAGACAAATTTATGGCCACTGATATCTCTCATCATCAGAGCAAAGTACTCAGTAAAATTTCATTGTAACTTCCAGGGAAATAAATAAATTTGCCCCCTGACCTTGAGCGAAAAAATCCCCTCCCACCCATCCAGATGAGATGATGGACCCCTCTGTCTCCATCACTCCCCCACCCCATCTCCCTCTCTTTCAATCACCTCCATACATCTTACCTTCTTTGGCACTGTGTCCATACATAGATAGTAGGCTAAAGATAGGTGTCCCACCTTCACTCTCTATACCTCGGCCCCCCTGAGATTTGTGTGGTGCCTCTCTCGTTCGCCTCTGCTGAGACCTCAGTCCCCCCTGAGGAGCAGCGGTAGACAGAACGGGGAGTGAGACTCGAGAAAATAGCAGATCTAGAGGGAGGGAAAGAGGGAAGAAAGAGAGCAAGAGTCTAAGTGCGACGGGTGGAGGTGGGAAAAGGGCAAGAAATGACAGGAGAAGAATATGCAGAAAGTCTCAGTTTAAATCAAGATAAAAGACAGAAATAGAAAATAATAGAGGGAACAAACCCCTGGACGCTCGCTCTCTCTAATGGAAACACATGGCTGAGGGCTGAGGTGTTGTCAGCAGTCTGCCTGCGCACACTGACATTCCTGCCTGATAATCTGGCCTGCCATAAAATTAGAATAGCAAATACCCCACTGACAGAGATGCATGTCCTCCCTCTCTTGTGCCACCATAAAAAACTCCTGCCGGTGTCTCCGAACGCCACAAACTTCAATTTAAATTTACAGCGCCGCAAAAGGAGAAGTGATATGCATTCAAAAATTTTAATAACCTATTAAGTTATGACTTCAATTTCATTTTATGAATATTTTCCTTGGGGAGCGCTGTCATCACCAGAGAAAGACAGAAATTTAAAAAAGATAAATAGTGCCATTAATCTATAACATTTCTTTCCCATTATTCTTGAAAATGAGAAGTTATTTTTACTCAGATTGTCATATAATTAGCTCCTTATACTTGACTCACAAGCCAGAAAATGACCATGTTTGAAAGATCTGAAGTCTGTCATTTGACTGAGGATAAAATCATCATTTGTCTTAATATAATGTCCATCTGACAAGCAGCATTTGAAGTTGATTAGGTTTCAGTAGCTTTATTAATAACAACTGCTGGATCAGAGGGAGGTAAGTCCTCGGTGTCTAGAGCTGCTGCAGAGGTCAGTAAGTCTCCTGTTGTTTTGAAAGATCACTGTACTATAAATCCTCCGAAGCCGTTTATAACCCAACATCGTGCTTTACTGCATAAACTGGTTTTAAGCCACAAAACTATTAAACAACTCATCATAACTCCACTTTGTAGAGGGTGAATGTGGGAGTGCAGCAGGGTATAATAGCTTTAATCTGTCTGTTGTTTGTCTCATGGGCATTAAACACCATCTTGATATGAGTGAGACTACAGTGCACACAGGAGGGGGTCCTCATAATATTTAATAGGTCATCAAAGGGAATGGGGGGTAGACTGCTGACATTTGCCTGGATAGTTAGGAGAAACCCCAGGAGTTGTCATATGACTCATTACCAGAGCACAGTCGACTTGACAGTCGGTTGCATCATCGTTCAAAGAGACTATCTGGCAGAAAAATCATAATCCAACTGATATAACTATTTAAGTCACAATGGCCCCATTAACTAGCATGAGATTTTGATTCTTGTTTCCACCCTGAAAATAGAGACTAATCAGTTAATAAAACTCTATTACTGCCACCGTGAATGAGATAGTGGCTGCCATTAGTGTAAAAAAAATCCTGTGAGTACAGCCGTGCTTCTCACATATATAGATGGATTGTTTTGGGTTTTTTTTCACTCTCAGTGCAACACTCCTTGAAGCATCCAACCACCTGCCTCACCACCTTCTCGCCCACTACCTCTGGTCAAAGATTAAAAACTGCAGCGCCTACAACCTAAAGGAGGTGAAAGGAGATCATTTGGAGCTGTGAGATTTTCCATAAACGAAAAAATGAAATGTGTTGACTGGCCAGCTGATGCTGACCTCCTCAGGCCTGCTGGACAGCAGGTGTCTAAGGGAGACTATGAGAATAAAAGTTTATATGAACAGCAATGTCTTTTTAATACTTCATTTATCGAAACAGACAAAAATGCACATTTGTCATTAATAGATAAACATCCTTGCAAAACATTAACATGTGACTACAGATCAGCATCTTCACTGATCTGATTTCACGTCTGATTCATTCATTCAAAATGTAATAACTGTTTGAATAATATATTTTAAACTGAAAAATTGGAGATCTCTAATTGTTAAAGCAGAATGGTGGAAACTAGCAAGCAATGCTGAACATATTATCATGACATCAAACCATTGGAGAAGTGTGGAGGTGTTTTTCATTTGACATCCAAATCTGGATAAAAGTAAAGCTGCTTGCTCTCTCTGTATAAAAATGGAAGTGCCTTAATGACCCTGCAACTACAAACCTGAAGTCAAGTGATGTCTGGGTTCAGGTTAGATTGTTAATATTTTGGTCAGGGCAGTTTCTTACATGTATTTCTGTTGTTAGGTTTAAAGAATCTACATCTCTTTCACTGTCCTATCAAAAATAACAAAGGGTCTAGCCCACTCCAAAACCAAAAAAGATTAATCTTCCCAAGCCCAATCTTCAGAATCAAGAAATTCACCATACAGTGTTTGTAGCTCTGTGTGTGGAATGTATAGACATTAGATAACATTTATATCCTGCTACTGTTTGTCTTTGAACAGTTGCCGTTTGGAGGGTTACACACACCCTACAGGAGCAGCCTCCATAGGCATATTTACAGCAACATTTCCATATATAATTCGGATGTCTGTCTTCCATAGATCTACATTTTGACATCTCAGTTATACACAAAAATTTGGAAAGTGACCCTAAAAGTCTTCATATTTCAACACAGACATTTTTCTTACTGAAAGGAAAACAAAAACCTGGACAGAATTTGGCTGTCACATTCAAGACCCCTCAAACTTTGGGCAACCCCCACAGCCCTGCACAAAACAACACTACAGCACTTATATGCCCCTCACACATTGATTCCCCTCCCGAGGGCCCAAACCAATTTCTCTTGTTTTCAGACACTCTCCCTGCCTGAACCTGCAGTGGCCATCAAAGACATTCATCCATCCGCCCAGGATGACTATGACTGATCTAGCCACCAAACGATCAATTTGTATCCCTCTCTCTTTCTCCTTCCGTCTTCTCTCTTTTTCTCTTCTCCTTCTCTCTTTGTCTCCTTCACTTCATTCTCTTGCTATTTTGTTGATGTGCAGAATATGATGAAAAAGTGAGAGTGCAGATCGCTTTGACACCGTGGCATGTGAGAGTAACAATGCAATCACTATTTGACCTTGGAGAATGGCTAATTCATTTGTTCATCTATCTGTATTTTTGACACATGTAACTTTTCATTTCAGTGGAACCCAGCTCATTCATGCAAACACACAATAATAATTCTTTTCTTGCAGGATCTGATCTTGAGGGAAGTTGATCTTTGATGAGCTGAACCATTGATGCTATGGATCTATGGACAGACAAATACCCGCCACGCTCCCCTGTAAGTTCATTTAGAGTACCTCCACTATGCCTGATTTGTTCAGTAGTGTATGTCTTTCCTTCATTCATTAAGCTGTAATTGGACATGAGTCTCATCCAGGAATTCAGCATCCACGGATTCCTCCAAGGCACACAAGGTGATGATGACAGTGTTAGAAAGAGCTGTTAATCCATCTTGTAATTGCGCCGAGCAGACGGCAGGGCTGGTCGTGTCTGTGAAAAGGCTGCAGAGAAACATTTGTCACCAGACGCGAACAATAGGAGGCATTATGCGTGTTGGTGCATCTGCATGTGCAATGAAAGCTTTGGTATATTTGTGGTGGTGTGCATGCGTCAAAGTGAATGGTGTGATTGTATGCGTGTGATGCTGGCCGTCGCATGAGTATATGGCTACGTCTGTATGTTGATGCTTATGTTGTTTGTGTGTGCATGGTGCGGTTTGTGCGTGTGGTGGGGGTCCCTTTTTCTTGCCATTCACAGACAATTTGTTAGGCCGGCTGTTGAAGCCGGGCTGAAGCCCGTGGAACAGCTGGAGCCCCTCCATGATTGATAAACGTGGCGGCGAGAACTTCATCTCCCCCTGAATGAAGACAAAGGCCCCACAATGCTCAGCCAGTGTGTTACGCCTGCCTGTCGTTAAGTGTGGACTGCGGACCTGCCCCGGTCCTCAGCTGGGGGAGTCGAGGTGCCAAGAGAGAGGTCAGGACCCAAACTAATTACCATTTTATGACAAAACGGTTCTTTTGTCGTCGTTATATAATTGATTTACCTTTCAGGGGGAGATCATTATGAAGTGGCTTTGGGAGGGTGGGATTAAAAGGGGGCAAAAGGGATTAGCCTCAGTTGTACATGTTCTCAATGTTATAAGGGTGGGCACACGCATATGTGCCTATAATTGTGGATACTGTTGTTGAAGGGATTAAAATTAAAAGAAATTATTATAATATGGTGCATGTTTATTATTAGGATTAATATCCTCAATCAAAGCCTGACTTTATCAGTTACAAAGAGATAAACAAAATTGAAGAATTTTGAATAAAATCATAGTGACAGAAAAAAAAAATAAATAAGTGAGACTGTTTTATATTGAAATTGTACAAATCACTGGCTTCATGAGTAGACATGTGCTTCGAGCAGCTATGTGCATCCAGCATGGAAATGACAGACAAATCAGCATCAATTGTGCATGATTAAAAACATATCACCATCTTGTATTGATCCTGGCACATATTGCCACAGTTCCCAGAGACAGATTTTAACAGAGACATGTTCAGAGGTCTGCTGTCTCAGTGTCATAAACTTTTGCTTAGTTTGTGACCCATGCAGCACCAGGTCAGTGAGTCAAATCAGGGCCAGCTTTGTCAAAGTCACCATGTGGTGATAATCGTTACACTGGGCTGTGATGAATCCCACCCAAGGATCTGTTTCCTGTGACTACACATTGTACTGGAAATGTGTGTGGTGGCATTTGGTTTTTCCATTTTTAGTCGCGTTCCCAGTCAGAGCCATCCAGCTTTGAAAGGAGTTAGATGCTATTCCTGCACAGTGTCTCATGTTGCTTTAGAGAACCCTAACTCATACATCTATTCAATGCATTATTTGCTTTTATGTGTAACCCCTAGTTGCAAGCATTTCCTTCTGTGTGAAACAAATTATGCTTTGCAAGCGTGCTCCCAACTTTCTTTGTTTGACTCAGAGAGCAATGTCGCCTGGGTACATCCATCCTTGACCTATTTAATGGCTGGGTTCTGTTGAAGACCCGCCGCACAAATTGAAAAGTTTTCAGTCGCTAAGTGAAATGTATGGCTCTGCCTCCAGTCCAGAAAAATTGGGGATTGTTCTATTTTAATTCCAAACTCAATTTCAGACAAAGTGGATTTCTGGCCCATCCATTGCGCTGTGCACGCCGACATTTCAGCTGCCAGGACACACAATGAATGAGTGAATATTGATGAACACAAAAGATGTACCCGGCCCATTTTTTCCTGTTATTGTTGGCGTGTAGGTGGGGAAAAGAAGAGAGAGGAGGCGCCCTTTGGATCCCCTGGGATTGAGGAACCCTTCTCCATATTCAGAATATACCCTGTGAAGTTCAGAAAGACATATCAATCTCACTTTGAGGCTGTGGGCCTTCATTTGTTTGTGAGAGATGTGGAGCGCCGCTCAGATGACTGTGCCAATTCTTCAAATCCCACTTACAGTAGGAGTTCACACAAACACGCACACAAGCATACACATCATACACGGCAGAGCATCTGCCACTTTCCCCAGCCTCTGTGTCCCAGGAATCAGTGTCTTCAGCAGTGGAGTCTGCGCCGTGGCACTCGAAGGTCTTGATTGAGGAAGCAGTCGTAGCTCTGTCGGCAGCTGAGAGCTAAGAATAAAAAATACACCATGGCTGTTTGGGCAGAGGCAACACCAGTCTATATTGGATAAATGGGTTAGTTTTTCTATGTCACAGTGTTGCAAGAAAAGGTGTGCATGTGTGTATGTGCGAGGGAGAGAAAGAGAGAGCAAGACAGAGGGGGTACAGTTGTATCGATTAATTTTAAATTGCTTAGCTGAAATTTTTTTCTCTTAATGAAGGGTTGGTGAGCCACTGACCTTTTAGTATTTTTATATATTTCATTTTAGACAGCAGGAAGGTGGAGGTGGCGTCAACAGGGACAGAAAACTCTGACCCCTAAACTACAGTATATATGGATGCAGTATTTTCTAGACTGATATTAAAGTAAACCAAGCTTTTTTCTCTCACCCGTTCAACTGTTCACAAGCTAAATAAAGGCAGAAATGAATAAACAAGAGTGCAACATAATGTACGTTAAAATAATATATGTAACCGGTATTTTCACTTATTTTTCAAGAAAATACAAAAAGAAAGTTTTCATGCTGAGGCTTATTTTCAGGACATTCATCTTTAAAATAGAAATATTGTTACTTTTTTTTTAAATCGTGTTTTGTCTTGTTGCCCATTTGTATAAGATGGGAGTAGGCGCTCACCCTTATTTGGAGCTCTGGTCTGATAATCATGATCAGAGGTAAGAGAGCAATTTGAGAGAAACACATGTTAGATTGCTACAGTGGAACATTACACTGGTGCTCTGCATGTATATGTAGGTTCTTAGCCGCTGACAGTACAGCAGACAGGGCCAATAATGACTCTTAGAAGTGAAATAATTACACGCATCCTCACAAATACAACCATTCTTCACTTCAATGAACAACCCCTCTCTGGGTCTCTCTCTTGCTCTCATGGTGTTCTTGATGTGTCCTCATTTAGCCTATTGTTACAGATACACCTTCTCTGTGACATTTCTAAAGATACTGTTTGATCGTAGAGTATTTTGTTTTGCTTCCAAAATGCATCACCTCTTACACAAAGTATAAATTTTCCATTGTTTTAACTCTCTTTTCTTTCTGTCTCTGTCTCTATTTTCACCATCTTTCCAGCTCTCTCCTAAAGACACCAGTGTGTCAGGTGTACAAACCTGGCTGTGGTTTGGTTTTAGCAAGGCAATGGGCCATGCAGGCCTTTTTTTCCCACAGTGGGCTTCTGAGTGGAGTCTTTGCCCTCACATGCGTTCAGTTGGGCCTGCTTTACCCACACTATTGATTGCAGGTGATGTTCTGGACTCAGTCCAGCTGACCTCGAAGGGGACTGAGATACATCATTGTCCGAGGGGGAACCTCTGGAGACCGGACAGAAGCAGCACATGCGTTAAGCAGTCTGACTTTGTCCAGACGGTGAATCTGTCAGCAAATGCTTTGGACACAGGCATCTGGACTGCTTAGCATGGACCCAAAGCAGGAGATTCAGTAATTTCACAAGAGAAACAGAAAATACTGTAGATGCTATACAAGCAAACGTCCATGCTTCAGCTGCTGTGTTTCCTGAATGGCCATCCATGCACCGCATATTCCTCAACTACTTCACCCTTTCCTTCTGCTCGCTAATTAGAAATCTTAATATGCAATCATGTTAACATTGGGTCTAATTTGTGCACCATGCATCTTTGTTTCTTACACACCTCACAGCAATTGATGGATATCCAATGAGACGCGGAGTCTCTGCCAAAGGGAGTAGCTCTGCAGCTTGTGACACATCGCTGAGGCTGGGGGAAGTACGCCTTAAATTAATTAACATCGGACCTCTTGTAGCTGCTCACTTCTGTAAACAAACATTTTAATATGCAGTAATTAATTAAATCTGCCAAGCTACTCTGCCCCTCCCATAGATCTCCCTTCATTCTTACTTTCCCCATCTTGTTAAAGAGTTTATTATGTGCTGTGTGAGATGAGGAGTAAATTCACAACTTCGTCCAGCTCCACCTTCCGAACAGACAGATTTCTAAATTTTTAACTGTGATCTGATATATGATATTATAATTCTAGTCTCACAGTCTCATCTAGAAATCTCACTTAATATGTGGTAAAACATATAAGGAATAAATGTTACTTGTTACTTGTCTCTTTGGCCTCATGGGCTACTTTGACTGACGGCAATCAGAATTTGGCCTGAGAGATATTGGTCTGTGTTTTTGATACCCAGTATGATAATGAGTATACTAAGTGTGTGTGTGTGTGTGTGTGTGTGTTATTTTATTGTCCAATACAATGTTTTAATGAGATACAACGTATTGCCTAAATGCAAGTTTTATATAGTCTAACATGATCAGCGTTTTCTATATTCAAATGTTGTCGAACATTAATTGTCAACTGTCTTATAAAACTGGAGAAATGTTAATGCTTGTGTTAATTCTATAAAAGAGCAAACAGCCATTGAGTGGAATCTGTAGGCCGACTACATTAATACAACTGTGCCAAATATCGATGGATTAAGATTTATTTGGCAAGATTTCTTATTCAAGATAAATAAATTCAAACACTTCAATAAATCCCTCAAATTATCTACAGTGGATAGTTTTGCATTTATCAGAGATGGGGAAAAAATAAAAAAGATTGCATGAGTTTATGGAAATCCACATCAGCAGGGAATGGATGCGGACTCAAGGGGCATCGCTGCACAGGTAAGCTGCTTTTGGAGGGTTCATGTAAATCCTAAAGTCCAAAAGTCAATTACTGGGGCATCTCAAGCGTGTGTTACTGAAAGACTCTGATGTTTTATTGAAGAGAGGCTTTAATTCATCAGGCTTCTCAGCTCCCTTTCATGCAGCTTGGAGAGGGAGAGCAAGGCACCTCCTTCAGATGGCCAGTGTCATATATCACATACACACACACACACAGAAAGAGAGAGAGAGAGAGAGAGAGGGAGAGAGAGAGCGAACACACACTAATGCCCAAAAACAACTCTCAGGTGGTCTGCTTCACTCCACTGACCAGACCATTACCCCCTACACACACACACACACACACACACACACACA
>JAOXYL010000039.1:12614793-12628548 GCA_028564955.1 Terapon puta
CACACGGCAGCTTGACAGTGCTTTACCTCTCCTCTACCCCCTGCCTTTAATTTCCTTGATTCTTCACCCCAAAGTCTCATCATTTCCCATTTCGTCTCCCTCCCCTTCCTGGCTGTCGGATGCAGGGACCTCCTCATTTGAGCTGCAGGTTTTTACGTGGGCGAATCACAAAGTGTTGGAATCTATTGCCTTTGTCTGACAAGTCATCCATCTCTATGCGAGGGATCTGTGGGATGGAGGTAGGAGGAGGAGGAGGAGAGGGGTGGGGGGGTGTTGGGGGGAGGAGGAGGAGGAGGAGAAGGAGGGGTGGTGGGGGGTGATCTGTGGGACTGCAGCTTTTAGAAACAGACACACAAGGAGAGGGGTTTCATTCTCAGCCCAAAGCTTCGCTCAGGCACAGCCCATTCCGGAGGAGAGGGGGACGCACACGCTCCGCACTTCGCCGTGTCCATGTTGTTGTCATCTCCGCCCCTATCTGATTAAAGCGCAGAGCCCGCCGGTCCTCCGCGCCGTCAGAGGAGAGGGATTTGTCGGCCGCAGACACCCGAGCGGACCCCGTGGCGCGGACCCTCAGCTACTTCCCCGTTTGTTTGTTTTTTTTTTTGTTTGTTCTTTTTTTTTATTGTTGTTGTTCTTTCCTCATGATGCCCTTCCACCGCGCACAGTAGAGACCCGCTCTGAGTCGATGTTGCTGCGGCCGGTGCGCTCTGCACACGCGTGGGTCATGCTCTGCACCTGACAGCTCCTCCTGCAGACTTTTCCACCGCAACCGCTCGAACAGGAGGAAAACTTCGAATCGGCGAGAAGTTTTTTTTTTTCCCTCCAGCGCTGCAGCCTGCGGACTCTTCCCACACGGACTGTTTTACACCAAAAAAAAATATAGAAAGCCTCGTTGTTTTGCGTGTGCGTGCGTGCGTGCGTGTGTGTGTGTGTTTTTTTCACTCCTTTAAAGCTGCATCACAGAGGCGAAACGGCGACCTCAGTCGATTACCTTTCTTTCCTTTGCTATCCCATGGATATTCACTGCAAAGCGGATCCCTTCTCGGCGATGCACCGTGAGTATACTGAATAAGTTCACACATCAACATCCCACCTTGTGACTTCAATTCCTGCACGGTTCAGACGGAGGATGTTTGGTCTAATTCACGCTGAAAATCTGCAGTTAGACATTTGGAAATATGCTCTTTTATATATATAATATTTCATTTCATTTTATATCAATTAAAGCTCGTTATTTCCCACCCTTTTATGACTGTACTGAAGAAAAACACAGCTGTTAAATCTTACATTTAGATATTTTTCTTAAGTCTTTTTTTCTCCTTAAAACACGGACAAAGTTTTGGCAGAAGACTAATTTTTAAAAAAATAGATACTTGCGTTACTTGTTGTAATAATAAAAAAAGAATATGAGAGTTAGACACAATCAAACTTTGATACGTGTCTTTTAAAAAAATAATAAGTGCGAACATTTGTGGCTTATTTCTAAGAGCACGTGGGTCACTGAAGAGTTTAGTTTTTATTTTATTTATTTATCCCTGGGTTTGTTGTGTAAAGCTTCACTGAGCTGCATGTCCTTCCAACAAAACAGAAAGTCTCCTATTTAAATACAAAGCTTTTATTACCTGTGAAATGACAGATGCTGCTGCAGAGACAGCACGCTGTGTGTAAATGCCACTTTATTCAGCAGAAACCCCAGATTCAGAACTGAGGCTGAAAAAATGAGGCACTTTGCTCCAAACTGCTCGTTTTCTTTATGTTTTTTTTCTTTTCTTTCTTTTTTTTTTTTTTTTTTTTTTATTTAGCTCCATACGATATGGGTAAAAGAAGACCCGGGCTGCGCGTAAATTATTTATTATTCCTCATTCGCACCATCCGCGTTTGTAATATGAGTTATCAAAGCTCATTTTAATTATTTACAATAATTGTGCAAGGAAAATTAAACAGGCTGAAACGTAATATCTGCGACATGTGTTAGGCAGCAGAGGAGGAGATGCTCCTGGAAAACAGTGCCTAACCAGGCCAATGTCAGAGTTTTATTTTTATTCCTGGCAAGAGCCAGTGAGGTGCACTTATTTCACTTATTTAATTTTATATCTTGTGCGCTTTGTTTTATTTTGTTTCCATACATTTAAATTAATAATTGAATGCAACATAATCCTTTTTATTATTTTACTCCCAGCTGCTTCAATCTATTTTATAGATAATGTGCCTATTATTATTATTATTATTATTATTATTATTATTATTAATATTAATATTATTGTAGTCGTTATAATTATTGTTATAGTTGTTATTCTAATACAGATTAGAGATATATCTGAATTAATGCAGCAACAAATACTGTCCAAATTAAAATGTGCGTCTGTGTGTGTGCATGACACTGTGTGTGTGTGTGTGTGTGTGTGTGTGTGTGTGTGTGTGTGTGTGTGCTTGTGCCTGTGCGTTAACAATAATGTGACTTCAGACAGGAAATGAAAAATATAGAAAAAAGAAGGGGGAAAAAACACTAAGCTGCTGCAGAGTGTGTGTGTCCTCTGCAGGTATGTAATGTTATGCTCCCCCCTGTGCTGCTGTTGTGACCCACGCAGGGCACGGCGGTGTGAACCAGCTCGGCGGGGTGTTTGTGAACGGCAGACCCCTCCCGGACGTGGTGAGGCAGCGGATCGTGGAGCTGGCCCACCAGGGCGTCCGGCCCTGCGACATCTCCAGACAGCTACGGGTCAGTCACGGCTGTGTCAGCAAAATCCTCGGCAGGTAAAAGGGGGGATCCACGACCAACAGAGCCCTATGTGTGTCAAACATCAATCTTCTGTAGCTCCTATACGCGCACCCAGCTCTATTTCAGCCTCAGTCATCGGTTATATAGGCAGGTCATTTTTTTCTCCCTTTCTTTCTCTTTTTTTATTTCTTATTTATTTATTTATTTATTTATTTTTGCTTGAACACAGCAGTTCTGCGTCCGAGATTTTTTCTATCCATCACCTGCAGCCTCGTAAGAAAAAAAAAAAGAAAAGAAAAAGCGTCATAATCATGAAATAAATTTTAGCAGGGGAGTTTACAGCTGAACATTAAGGAAGAAAAATATCCCAGAGCAATATGAGGCTGTATTAATAACACAGGAGACTGGAGGTGATAAAGAAAAGTGTATAAAGTACCACGAGGTCGCCTGAAAACTCGCTCCTCAGGTCTGCAGACACAAATTGGGAGATTACTGGCACTTTGAGAAGAAACGCCGCACAACAAACTCGCCTTTGAGCGCCATGATCCAAGTAGAAAAACGCCATAAACACACACTTTACGTTCCTCTATTTTTTTCATCAGTAAAGTCTACTTGAAAGCTGAGAAATTTAGGTCTACGTCTTTTTTTTTTTTAATTCAGAGCACAAATGCCGTGAGATAATATTTTGAAATATATTTTTTTCAGCTATCAGAAGGCATTTCAGAGGTATTTCATTTCACACACACTGAATGTTTGTCACCAACATTTACCAATAGGTCATGGTGGCATGTCGTGCATGCTACTGTAAGATCATGGAGACTAGAGATGAGGTCCAAACTGTGCTTCTATTTTTTTTTATTTTATTAATTTATTTTTACAGCTAAACTGTCCTTTGTTCTGTCCGTCTCACTGCTTATAGTGTGTGAGTTTAATTACACTGCTTTTCGTTGAAAATCCGCTCTGTTCACCTTCCAGCTGACACTCAATTAGGCCCATATTACAGCCCACATCCAGAGCAATTAATAGATTAAAGCCGCCACCATATTTCTAGGTAATTTTTTTCCATATAAATGCAGAAGGTCGGCGGAGATTTGTTGCCACACAAACTGTTTTTTAAGCCACCTTTCCCATCAATCTGACTGACTGGCTGACTGGCTGCATTGTTGAATTAAAGAGGGATCCATTCAGGAACACTCGCTCTGCCCCCATGCAGGTACTATGAAACCGGCAGTATTAAACCCGGAGTCATTGGTGGCTCCAAACCAAAGGTTGCAACCCCGAAAGTGGTGGATAAAATCGCCGAATACAAGCGCCAGAATCCAACCATGTTCGCCTGGGAGATAAGGGACCGACTACTGGCTGAGGCCGTGTGCGACAACGACACCGTCCCCAGCGTTTCATCCATCAACAGGTAGGTGGTGGAAAAAAAATTAATTCACTATAATTATTTAAAAAGCACAGATAATTGTGTCAAAACGCGTAAATTCTTCTTACTTTGCGCACACACCTGTTAAAAAATGAATTAAACCATAATGGTGGCGTGCGTAAATGGGAAGGGGGCAAAGAGAAATCACCCCTAAAATATTCAGATAGCCATCTTACCCTCGCACAAGAGGCTGAACCGTGCTCGGTTCCAGCCCAGGATGCCCGGGGTGGTCTCACAAAGTGCAATTCAATCCCCCCGCGCGGCCCCTCCACGACACAGCCCGGCGCGGGGGCTGAGGCTGGGGGCCGCGAAGAATCACATCTGTCTCGATAAAAACCGATCGATACCGCGTAACCAGATCCAGAGGCAGAGGGAAATACCCAACAAAGTCGTTCAATACGCGGACCACACTGCGACAGAGGCGGCAGCAGCCTCTTTATTGCCAAACCAATTGCTCTGTTTTCCAACACCGAGGTGGATGTGGAGCGACAGCAGATCCCACATTTAGGCGAGCAGCGTGTTTGTGCTCGACTAAATCATTCTGTTTTTAATCACAAGTTGCTTTTTTTTAGTATTGTTAACATTGTTGTAATTAGTTTTAATCACATTGCAGTTGGAAACGTGCAGTAAATTATAGATTCTAGGTCGCCGTCCTCAAACAGTGTTGATCTGTGCGTAAAAGGGCGATAAAGGAGTTTCTGTTCCACTGGAGCAACTAAAACAGCAGACACCCTACACCCTCACCTTTCCTCGTGAAGCGGGACAGCAGTGGACAAAGTGTCTTTAGACAGAGGACGCCGGTGGAAAAAAAAAAAAGAAAAAGGAAAAAGAAAAAGCCCCGGTGCCATGCGCGCAAAGTGAAAAAAGCCCCACAGTGCCTGCGAGTGATGAACTTTGGTTAGGAGGCACTGTTCCAGAGAGCTGGTCATCGGCATTACATTTTAATGAGCTGAAGAGAGTCTCATAACACATCCAGCTAAATGCAGGAGATGGATGAATCTGTACGAAAAAAAGCAGGGAGAGAAAAAGAGTGGGGGAGAAAAAAAAAATAAGGCTACCACCAAAATGATGCTTTCAACAGGTCTTTTGGCGCCGTCCTCTGTTTTCACCTGTTGTTCACAAAAGCAAAAGAAAACGCATCATGTTTGGAGACAGTGGCTTATGACTTATTATTTCTGATAATTTGCTTGGTTTGAGCTGCCTGGAGCAACACTATCAGGAGAAATTGTGTCCTTTGAAACTAAGTTGGCCTGCAGATAAATAATTAACCTCAGATCTTCTTACAAGGCATTTTTCATTCTTAAAGCATGACCTCACAAATCACTGCTCAACAACAAGGAGGTTGAATTTCCCAAAACGTATATAAGCATTAAAAGGATAATTGTTATTCGTTGTGCTGCATTAAAATAAAATCAGGAGTATTTTTGAAATCTCTACCAAATTTAACCCAAGTAAATAAATGTCTAGAATTTTCTTTTTCTTTTTTAACGCCTGAGCTCGTCTTTTTTGTTTCTGGCTGTTGGCCTTGAAGGGAGTGTTTTGGAAACATGTGGAGGAGGCAGAGAAGAGTAAGAGGCAGGCAGGGGGGAGAGACAGAGGACCTCTGGTGGTCTTTGTGGTTAAAGGGGCTGACCTCTGCTCTGTCGACTAAAGAGGATGTCCTGGCCTTAAACACATTTTTCCTGCATGAATTATTAAAGATTACATAGCGACTGGGTTGCACTTTGTTTTGTTGCCGCAGAGAGGAGTTTCCACCAGCTGCACCATCCCCAGTGGACAGAGGCGTACCCATAAGGTCCTAAGCGGCTTTCAATCATATTGATCCACATTTTAATCTTTCTTTGGAGATTTTTTTTTTACAACTCCCAAACACCAAAGTCGTTAATTCACCCACCCAAATTGTTTATTCAATATCAACAACATAGACTTGAAACAAAGTCCTTGAATTTATGAGGCTCCCTCGAGTCATCAGGTCAGATAACTGTTGTGGTGAGATGTTAGAAATTCAAATAAAATATTGATGTGTGTTTTTCTGGGGGAGGCTGCTAGCCTTTGTTGCCCTGCCTGAAGGAGAGAGTATGGAGGACACATGAGATAGTGAGGGGAATGAAAATAGTCTGATGTACATTTTTTTTTTTTTGGGCCCTGAGGAAGTTAACCCCACAGCTGCCTGATTCAGAATTGATGGCTCATTGCAGGACGCAACATGCACAAGTGAGCGTCATTCGCCTCATCTGCAGTCTGTAAAACCCTGTTTTTGTCACACCTCTCAAGTGAGAGGGCTTCCATGTGGGATTTCTGTCGGTACACAACGCTGCCTGTTATTCAATGATCTCACGTTCGTCTGTCAATCAAAAGTCATGGTTTAATGTAATGCGATCATGTCCCATAAGAGCTGAAGCTGAGCTTGTGTAATTCCCACCGTACCTCTCTGTTTTGTGTGAAGAAATAT
Source organism: Terapon puta (assembly GCA_028564955.1). NCBI lineage: Eukaryota > Metazoa > Chordata > Actinopteri > Centrarchiformes > Terapontidae > Terapon > Terapon puta. Next base: position 12,621,391 of record JAOXYL010000039.1, read on the forward strand.
GAAAATAATCCAAGCTACAAATATGACATTCTCCTCTAATTCTCATAATCTTTAACATTTTGGTAAGACTTTCATTTATTTTTTTTTACCTGAAATGCACCACAGATTATAACACACTGGACGAGGCAGTGGTCTCAGGCTGGGCCAATAAGACAATATTGCTTTCCTGTCACATATAATTTATAGATCACCATTTGCATTCGCTGTTCCTCGCTGCCATTTGTCGTCAACTTTTCTATCTCAGAGTCTCAATCAATAGGCTCTGATCCTCAGTGAGCCTGGAGGATTCCTGTGTGCTACATTGAGCAACAAAAAGACCAAAAACTATAACAGACACCGGGGAGGCGCAGAGAATAAAGAGAAGAATAAAGAAATGAATTGGAGACAAGCAGAGAGAGAGAGGAGAGAGAGAGAGAAACAGAGAGAGAGACAGAGAGAGAGAGAGAGGAAAGAAAAGAGAACGGGTTGAAGGAGACTGTAAAGTACGGTAAAAAAAAAAAGAGAGCACACTGGACAGTAGAGTAGAAATGAGAAAAGGGGGAGAGGTTGGGGGGAGAAGAGTGAAGGATCAGGTTAGAGAGCTGGAGAGAGAAAGAGAGAGTGAGGAGGAAAGAGGGAGTGGGGCACAGGAGAGGGAGATTATTAGAGTTGGCCAGGTAGAGCCAGTGAAGCTGATCATTGAGGTGAATTGATGTGATTTCATGCTTTGTTTGCAAGATCATTCAGACCAAAGTGCAATGAAGACTTTCCCGCCACATCACATCTTACTGGTACGGGGGACTTTATCATATTTCTAACCTCAGAATCCAGCTAGATTGAATCCACAATCTCAGGGGGCAGCCCCTATTCAGCCTCGCACAGGAGCAGAGAGATTGCCCCTAAAGCCCTGAGATTGGCTATTTGTGACAGGGGCCTGAATATGAGGATACAAGCGCCCCAAACGATGGAGCACTTGTACATGCACGGGCGTAAGTGGACCTGATGTTCCGTGTTTAAGTGTCCCGGGGCGGCTGGACTGGTGTGAAATCTCCATGCTCTGGAAGCGGTATTGATTGATCCGTGTCTGTTGTTCACTTTACCAGGATTATCCGCACCAAAGTCCAGCAGCCATTCCACCCATCCCCTGACGGATCTGTTACGCCGCTCTCCACGCCCGGCCACACCATAGGTGAGCACGAAGGAGGCCACACACATACACAGATTACAGCCCAGTCAAATGAGCCAATCAGGGCTGCACAAACGGAAAGAAAACACCTAAATGTAAATGTACGGACTTTCACATATAAACCCACATGCTGCCAAATAAACACACAAATAGGAAACACACAGACGCATACACACGCACACACAAACACTCACACACACACACTAACTCAGCTTTCTCCATCAGTGCCCAGCACAGCCTCGCCCCCTGTGACCAGCGCCTCCAACGATCCCGTAGGATCCTACTCCATCAACGGCATTCTGGGTATCCCCCGCTCCAACGGCGAGAAGAGGAAACGAGACGATGGTAAGGGAGACACAAGATCCCTCTGTTTTCCATCCTTTTAATTCTCCCCATCACTCGTCTCCTACTTTTTCTCCCTGTATGTGAGGAAGATGGCATTTATGACAGCGCTGCAGCCAAGTGTGTTTCTGTGTGCTGTCTCCAGTGACTTGTTATGTTGTATATCAGGCAGGCCGAGTGTTGAGAGAGTGTTGCGATTCAATCAGCTTTTTGATGCCCTACGTTTTACCATACGCCTACAGAGCTGCATCTCAATTTTATACCATGCTCAGATGTACTGTTAGATATCCCATATAGCTGTCATACAACTCTAATCCCCCTTGGCAAGGCATCAGTGCTGCTGCTCCTTGCTTTCATTTCTACAACATTACAAAAGGCAGAAAAAGAAGCTTTGCTGTGACCCTCTGCTTTACACTATCAGTTATCTCCCAGTTATTTAATATTCTGCACGATATTGATACATAAATCATTTTGTTTTACTTAATCATGTTTATTCTGTGGTTCAGAACTGCATTAAAACATTCAGTAATAAAACATTTTGCACGCCCGAATATTAGAATATACATCACCAGGGGACTGGCAAGAAAATAGAGCTAGATATGCTCAAAGATTAAGTGGAAGCCTATCCGGTCCAAGCCAGAATTTCTCATTCCTAGGCAAGGCAAGAGAGTGGACACACACTGCCTGAGGGCTAATAGATTATCGGTTTTGCAAACAATTGGCTTTTTTAATGCCTATGAATTAACATGTCCCTGGTGGAGGCCTGAACAGGTGTAGGAACAGACCGGTGGAGGCAGGGGGGGTTGCGCGTGTGCCTGTGTGTGTGAGTGAGTGGCCGTGTGTGTGTGTGAGTGAGTGCATGTGTGTGTGCACGCTTGTGTGATTCTGTGGTACTGCTTTGAGGTGGCTGATGGTATGATGTGGTTGAAATTGATCTCAAAGAGCACTCATCAAAACAGGCCACTTCCTTCTTTTATGTTTCTGTCTCTTTAGTTCTCTGGAGTGGCAACCACTTGGATGGAAGGAAAATAGGACATTGTAAGTTGAAGTTAGACAACCTTCTCTTTTGCTTTGGTCAATCAGATCACAACATTTTCCTCTCAATTACTGTTTGTTTTCTTTTGCTCTTTCAGGGTTATGGGCTTATGGGGACGAGGCGGGGAAGATTTTTCCAATAAATAATCTCCCGAGAAATTAAAATAAATGAAGCTAAAGTGACTGTGGAAAATCATGTTTTCCATGTAATGACATACAGTTCAATACACAGTAATGCACAGTGTAGCTTATTTAGAATTGTTATCAGTCAAAGATTTTCAACAACAAGATGCGGTTAATCATAAACTAAAATGACTTTTTTAAAATAATTCTAAAATTAGCATTTTATAATTCTATAATGGCAATTCTATAATTGGTATTTCCCTCTTAATTTGGTTTGTGATGTTAAGATACTCACTGTAGCACGTTTTATGGTTTTTCATGGTCATTTTCAATTTTGCATATATTTTTATAATTGTTTATGCCTTGCTGTTATTTTACAAAACGAAGCTACAGGGATGATCTCCGCTGTGGGCAGTTCATCTCCCTGAGCGAGTTAAAGCTATGCCACCGTTACCATGTTACCTTGTTAGGCAACTTAGTAAATACGTGAATAAGTAAATAAGGGAATGAATATATTAAAACAAGGTGAAACCGAATGCAACATAGTTTTCAAGTTGTTTAGAATATTCTTCAAATTACTCATTGGACTCTGTTGCATGTCTGTAAACCAATCAAATATCTCAAGCTTGAGAGCGTCACATTTTGTGTCTAATTTGATAAGCATGAAAAATGCCTTGCAGAGTCCTTGTGTCACTGGTGTTGTGACGGTGGCAGTGTGTGATCTTGGTGTGGCTGAAGTCAGCATTTGCCCTTTGAGGAAGAAAAAGGTCCCCATTACCGGAGGGCTGTAGAGATAATGTAGTGTGACACGCGTTATGTACACCGGGTCCCCGTAAGACGAGCTTCAGGGACATAGGTGCCATAAGAGCCATTAATCTGCCCTTGTCATGTGTTATTGCAAATTAAAAGTAGCATGTTACACTGGACGGCTTCGAGTGAAGATGGGAGGAGGAAAAAGAGAGACAGAGGAGCAGGGAAATGAGAGAGAAAAAAAAGTGGGTTTGCGAGGGGAGGAGAGACGAAGGAGGTCTTGGCAGACTGAATGAGAGTTGAGCAAGGATTAGTTTTAGGATCTGTGCATGTGTACACACACACACACCTATGCACAAATGTGCGTGTCTGTTTGTAACTCTGCGGCTTCAGATGCTCCCCACACAGTGAACATTGTGACATTTAAAAGAATTTGCAATTCTGCAGAGAAAAGCTATTAATTCACAAATTAACATCCCCCCTTCTCCCTCCCCTCTATCTTGGATGTGCAAGCTATCGAAAAGACAAAAGAAATAGCCTTAAGGGGGGAAAGAGAGAGTCTCAGCCCTATCTGTGGAGAGATTGGTTTGCATGTCTGCAAGCAGCGATACCAATTATGCCAGTGCTGGGAGAATGCGTCTCAATGCACCCCATCCTTTGCCCCCCCCAACAGCACCCCACCCCTCCCCTCCTCCTCTACCCACCACCATCACCACCACCACCACCCCACCCCGAATCTATCCATAGCCAGATTTATTTGTGTATCTCATTACAGGAAATGGAATGTTGTTCCTGCCAAATGCATTAATAGTGAAGTGGGGAAATTAGCCTGTTGTACAGCATGCTCTCGCTCAGACATTTAAACCTATGGTGGAAGTGGAAGCCAAGAAAAGGCAGAGAGGATTGGGTGACAACTGCTGTGTGATTGTCAGACGTGTATTACAGCACTAGAAGTCCATGAAAAGTTCATTTCGTGCGGATGATTTTAAGCAAATTACCATGCCAGGCATATTTGCTCTAATTTGTTCTCCTTTTAAAGCCGGCGCTGTTTTTACTGGAGCTGCAGCTTTATGTAAATCCAGTGTTTTCCTAGTCTTAACACACAGTGACAGGTCACTCCTGACCTCGCTGCTGTATGCAGTCAGGTTGATGTGACCTAACTGTATGTTTCTCTCATCGTTGGCTCATCACGTCCTGGATGGAGCCCAATGCAGCTCTGGGGAGGACAGGCAGTAGGGAGCTACAGTGATAAATTAGATGGCGAAAGCAAAGGTCATAACTTGTGATTGTAGCGTGGGTGTGGGATGAGTGTAGAAGGAGCTGATGAGTGTGTGAGCGGGGAAAAAAATATGGCCTAGCAGGTTGGTCATTCATGACATAAAAGAACGATCACACACAGACGCTAGAGCCATATCAGCCTTGCTCTATAACTGTTTTGATTTGTTCAAATTTTAGATTTGGGAATTTTGGAGATTGTCCGGTGTGTATCTTTTAACACATATGACCCATTTGTGGAGTTTAAATCTGTTAGTGTATGGCTTTGACGCTGGGCCTACACTGGTTGGCTAGTCAAGCCAGTCCATGACAATGAGTCAATAGAGGATCACTTTAGAAAATAAATGCATCCAGAGCGAGGCAGAAATAAATGGAATCATGAGCACCATGATGGCCCTGATGGGGTGTGTTTGAGAGAGAAAAGCCCAGGTTTGAGAGGGGCCACAGAGCGTAACATAGAGACAAGAAGCTGTTAGGGCCCCGACAGTAGAGGAGGACACAAAAGAGTCCACACTGCATCTCTCCCCCTCCTCCTTCTCTCCTCTATTTCTGTCACTCTTTCTCTTCAACATTTAATTTCTCTTCTTATCATCCCCCTCTTCTTTCAGTGGGTCAACCATTTGCATTCAGCGACATGACAACGTATAGTTGTAAACAATATACAATGAGGAGTCGTCACAAAAAATATAAGGAGAGGGAATTCACTCAGTGGAGAGGAATCATGTCAGAGAAAAGTCAATTACGGGCAGCGATGCCGAGAATTAATGGAGCGATGCATTACTCAGCTTGAGGAGGGAGAAAAGGCAAGAGAAAAGAGGGGATACGTTAATTGCATTTCCACAAATACTCGCCACACAGGGTGGTAACGCTAAACGACAGACTGGTCCAGAGGAGGGTAGAGATGAAATCAGAGGAGGACAAAGAAAAATAAGAGATACTGAAGATAGAGAACATGCATAGAAAAATACATTTCTTGAAAACAAGTGGAAAATATTATCTTTTAAACTTGTTTACAGTGTAAAATATAGAGTTTCAAGGATATGTTAAAATGTAATTTTCTTGTTTGTGGAGCAGTAATCTGCTACCTTGTTTAAAGATTTATATCAGGAATATCTCAAAGACTCTTGGACATATGGAGACCAGGAATCAAAACACCAATCTTACAATTAAAAACCAGCTTATTCTACCTGACCCCTTTTATTACAGACTGAGAGATTGCTTCCATATACTTGTATTTATTTATTCTAAACTTTCTGCACTGTTGTGGGAATTGAAATCACAGTAAATAAAATAGCTAAAGTCTTTCAAAATAGTATCGCTGCAGCCTCAGTGCTGGCAGTGAGTTCAAATATCAAATAAGCATCTCTATGCCTGCTGACAGTCAGTACACTGGTTGGTGGTGCTAAATCGAATTAATAAAGCTCTTAAACACGCCACAACATAACAGGATCTTAACAGCCATGGCAGTGTTGCTGCCTCTCCCCCTCTCTCTCTCCCCCACCCCACCCACCTCTCTCCTTTCCGCTTCAGAGGTTTCATAAATATAGCTAGCTTACAGGGAAGGAGTGTTCACCCTCTGGGTATACCAGTTTGTTTGTGCTCTCGCTTCTTTTTTTTTCAAGCATAACTGCATTTTTAAAAACATCAACAAATGATCCACAATTTGCGATGGCATCATTTCACCTATCAGCAGAGGACTCACAGCCTCTGATCTAGGAAACCCCGTGCCATTGATTTACGGAGAGAGCCGGGCAGCGTGCAGGAATTCATTTGCCTTTCAAACGAGCCCCCACCTCCACTCTCCTCTGAGTTATCTTATCAGAGGAACAGGGGAGATGAAAGAAGGACATAAAGTGCCACTGTGCCACCACAGGACGTTAACATCCCCTTAGAGACAAAGCAAAACAGAACAGCTTTTGATACCATTGTGGTCTGTCTCACTGTCTTTGGTTAGTTCTGTGTGTGCGTGTGTGTGTGTTTGTGTGTGTGTGTGTGCGCACGTGCACAAAAGGGCTGAAAGCATGTGGGTGTGAATATTAGTTGACAAAAGGCTGACAGCAACTTTTATATTATTTTATTACAGAACTGATAAATTTCTGTTGATTGATCTTTTCTGGCTTTTGGTTTCAAAGCTCTTCAGTCCACTTAAAAGGTTTGAGTGTGTCGCAGTGAAATATTCAACTTTTGAACATGGTGAGGTCAAACAGTCTATTTGAGCTGATCAAAGAAAGTATTTACCAGAAAGCACATAGCTTCAGTAGTTGATGTGTGAATGTCACTGTAGGCAAGTCTTGTTTTTATCTTGGTTTGTCTCCTCACACTTTGGTGTTAAAACGAAGAGACGCAGTCAGCTGGTGCTGTGGGAGTGATAAGAGAATACCTGCTGAGACACCCAAAGGGGTTGAAGAAACACTGAGAAAATGAAACAAGCCAGTCAATGAGACACACACACACACACACACACACAC
>JAOXYL010000039.1:12636000-12665590 GCA_028564955.1 Terapon puta
TATATATATATATATATATATATATATATATATATATATATATATATATATATATATATATATATATATATAAACAACATGCAGAATGCTGAACATTGACATGACATGACAACATTGCATATTGATAATAATTCTTCTATTCCTGCCACACGCTTTAATTGTGGAACAAATGATGGTATAATACTGTAGCTACTCATTAGTAGTTAAATAGGGTTACGCCCAATGAGAGTGCAGTTGTCTCCGCGCAGGCTGAGCTTCATAATCACTCTCACCAGAGCCTGTGGGGAGGCTGGGTGTAAATAGGCACCCCTCTGACCTACTATAACGCTAGCAGATGTGAGGAGCCAATGCTTGTCCATCTCCTTTCATATTTATCCACTTTCTTACCTATTCGTTTCTCTCTCTCCATGTGGGTGAGAAACTGTATAGATGAGAGAGCGAAAGTGGAAAAAAAACAAACAAAAAAAACAAAAAACAAAACAGTTTTATTTCAGATTAATTTCAGCTGAAATGTACGCCACATTCTGAGCCCAGTTTATGACTTGGCAGTACCAGCTATTCTCTGCTGGGTGGCAAACAACAAGCAGCCACCTAACCTGCGGTGCCTGGTGTGTGGCCTAGTGACAAACGGCTTGTCTCAGCTCAGTTAATGCCCACGGCTCGGAAATGAATGTTCATATCACCCCCCACAATAGCACACTAACCTTTGAGCACACATTTGATAATGAATGACGTTAAAACCGTGGATGGGGATTTCAAGCTATTTGGCCCCGGAAATATTCTTCACTCACTCACAATCAGATGCAGCCCTTGACTACCACCTCTCCAATGCAGGAGTTTTATAGGACTGCAGAAACAAATATGTACCTACACATAACTAGAAGTTTTCCTGTCATCTTGTACGAACTGTAGGAATGAAAAAGTTCTGTCTAGATTGAATGTCAGCCTTTGAAAACAAGAGTTCTGCCAGTAAATGGCTTGTGCACCAAAGTTCCTCAGTGTACGTTTAAAAATGATATGCCCACTTGAGAAAGGGCTGTTGCAGCTATATCTGAACGCATCACTCTGAGGTCTCTTGCAGGTTCTTAACAGTTCATTTCTATGGTTGATGGGGTCTGTGGACGTGGTATCAATGGTGGAGCAGAGACAGACGTTGGAGAACTCTATAGCATCTCCACTCTCTCAGAGATGCGTTTGCTGGGGAGAAGAGTCCCCAAGGACCCTGAGTTTATCTTCCATCTCCATCATCAGGGCCTGTGATTTGACAGGCTCTCTTTACCCAGGCTCTGCCTCGTCTCCAGGACAATAAGCAACACCATGTCTGATTAGTTTCAGAGTTCAGTGGTCTTGAACGCAGCGTTTGTATCGGTTGTTGTTGCGTCGTAACCCCTGTCTGTTAACGGTAACGGTTGCTCAGGCACTGAGAAAACACAAGCCTACAGTAGTATGCGGGAAGCCTTAGATACTGTGTAAACAGACCAGACTTCAGTTGCATGTTGAGCATCTTCAGTCTTGCCCGTTCAGTTCAGATTAACGTCCTGAAGGTCAAGTGGGACATGCAGCGTCACCCTGAAAACAAAACAAGTGCTCCTTATAACAGAGATTAACCATGAACTGTACTCGTGTATGCAAGGTTCACAAACAATCTGAGGCAATGAACACACAGTCCACTTTTCTAAATTGTGACACAATGATTCGATTATGTTTTATCAAAACCAACACTTGTAGAGTATTTCTTTTCTTCCATCAGTTTTTTTTATAATATAGTACTTTAATGGTGTTTCTGACAGAGGCTAACCCCTAACAGTTTGCATTGTCTTGTATCAGTGAGCACTGGTTTTCTTGGGGTGGATGGGGGTTGTTAAGCACCCAAACCAACTTCAGGGTAACTGGACTTTTGAAAGCTGTTTTAACTTTTAACACTTTAACAGACTGCATGTTAGATATAATTAACTGCACCGAACTCAGGGATAGCCATTTGCTGTCCTATATTCAGACACTGCTTCCAATAGATTTATGACGCTCTCATACTGTGCATGTGACAAACTTTAGGTCCATCCAATTAAATGCAAAGTCCACTCATTAGGATATTTCCGTTCACGCCAGAGATTCGTGTCAACCATTCTTTTTAATGATTTGATCATAAGTTAAAAACTTACATTGTTAAACATTGTGCCATGACAGTGGTATTTGTCTCAATAAGATGAAAGTGTGTAATTGCAGTACTACTGTCTAAATCCGCATTTGCAGCTGTCACAAAGACAAAGAGATCTGGAGAACCTGCTGTAGCTTTCTATGGGAAAGCAGTCAGTTGCCTGCCATTAGGTTCATAGGGCTGACAGGGTTGCATCCCCCCTTCAATGGAACAGCCCTTATCTTAATGAGGAATCGCAACACACAGTCCTGTTGTAAAATAACAATGATGGGGGAAGCAGCTAATGAGGCTATCATGGTGTCGGGAAAGAGCCATCTCTCCCCACAGGCCCCAGCGAACAGAACGGGCTCTGCGGCAGACGTGGAGAGGCCGGAGACAGAGCTCACATTGATTGCATAGGTTCAAGAGGCAGAGCCGGTGAAATGAAAGATGCCAAGACTCATCAGCCAAATTAGATCAAAGTGTAGAGTTTTGAACTGTCTGCAAGCCAATTGTTTGGTTATTTGTGGGAGTGATTTTGTTGTGAGAAAGCAGCCGTGAGATTATGTTGTTTGTTTTCCCAAAACCTTGGGGAAATTTTTTACGCATTTGAGCTTGATTGATCAGGCGCGATGTGTTGTTGCAACATTTCACCGGTGTATGTTTCCACTTAGTTGAATGAATTACTGCTCGGTGCATATGAGATTATTATTATAGGCTATGTAAATGAACAAATCAACTGCTAAAGACTGCTTATCTATTCAGAATTCATATGAAATGTCTGCTCTTGAGTTAGTGAAAGATAGAAAGTTAATGTACAGCAGCAACTGCACTTCTTGTGGTGTTACCCATCCTTTAGGCTCCCTTTAATTCATTCCACAAGTCTGCTAAGGATTTGGAGTCCTGTCTCTGTCTGATTTATTGCGCTGGTGGTGTGCATGACAAATCTAAAAACTTCTGCTGCGACACATTTGATTTGTTGTTGCCTCTGTGCAGCGGTTTTGGTTATTTCAACATTTAGAAAGTCTTACATCCATGCCATCATATATCTGAACGACTGAAGTGAATGCATGTACAGTACGTGTGTGAGTTGCATGTCTTCACGGTATCTTTTTTTTTTTTTTTTGCTTTTGCTTTTTTTCCCACCCGGCAGACTCTCACCCATCATATCCACCCTCCACGTGTGTAAAGCAGGAGCCCAATGAGGCATCCTTTGCCCCCTTCACCCCCTCTTCTGTCGGGGACTCTGCTCTAGCGGACATCTTGCCCCACCAGTTCAGCCTCTCTGTAGATGCCTCTACTCCCAGCTACCCCGCCCATGCCCACGGTCCCTGCTACAGCCAGTATGCCAGCCAGCCCTTTATAGCAGGTACAACTTTACCAATAAGGCCCAGTTACCAAATCAAAATACAGCGAAAAAAAAAATCCTTTTCAGTTGATTTAAGGGTGTGTTAAATTTCAATAATTTAGGAATTCTCATATATACACTAAACTGCAGCCCCTCACGTTGCAAGGCCGTCAATCCCATCGTGCTTTGTGGCCCTACTGTTGTGTATACAGGAGCAGAGCTGACCGTTTGCCCCTCATTAACAGCCGCTGCTCTCTCCCCCTTTTCAACCCTGCTTTTCTCCAGCTCTGACCCCTTCCTCTTCTCTCGGGTTAACAATAGGCCTCCAGGTCCCTCCAGCCTCGTGACAGGCCCAAGGTCTGAGGGGCCAGCACAGGAGGCCAAAAGTGGGGAAGGGGTGCTGAGACACAGGGTTGATGCCGGGCACTGTTTAGGACCCGTATTTCCCCATCCCGTGTGCTCCTTCATCCAGCCAGGCCTGATACTGTCACTGTTAATTACGGGAATGAATGTGGAGTAGAGCGAGCCCTCATTGGCCTGATGCTCCTGTTAGTTTTAAAGCTACTTGGGACAGTGGTGTGTGATGATGTCACAGCAGTTGTAGTCTATGAGGGTAAATAATAATCCTGAAAATAACGTGCAAATTACCCTGTGATCTCACCAGGGTGTATTTCAGTTCCTCTCAACTCCAGAGAAGATAAGCTGTTCAGACAACATGCACCTTCATGAAACATTTCACATATTTGTGGTCTTTTTTATAGAATTTTTTTTCTTTAGACTATCACATACTAGAACAAATTAAATGGTGTGATGCATTGTGACTGACAGTACTAGTGACAGCTTGTTATTCTTGGTGACTACATGCATCACTTCACTTGGGAGATTTAAGTGTGTTTCTTGTTTATGAAATATCATAATTACAGCATTTAGGGTGCAGAGGAGAAATCATTTGTCCATATAAAAAAAGAAACGTTGTATCCCAATCAATGACCTCCTAGAAATTAAGTTTCTCTACATTTCCAACAGCAAATATATTTAAAAGGAAGTCTAATGCCGCCCATATTACTTTTTTTTTTCAAATCAACATAATGAGGAAATGTTGTTAATTCGCATACATGGCAAGTTATTCAGCTTTTCTGTGTTCAAGCATCCATGTAAGAATTTCCCTCCTGTGTGCCTGCAGGTCGAGACATGGCCAGCACCACCTTACCTGGCTACCCGCCCCATGTCCCCCCCACAGGACAAGGCAGCTACCCCACCTCCACACTCGCTGGAATGGTTCCTGGTAGGTGCCACTACTCCCTCTTTATGATGCCATTAATTTCACTTTTACAGGTTTTATTTTCACTAGATAGTACCCTTCATTTGCTCTTGTTTAAAGAACTTGAGGTCACTTTAAACTGTACAAGTGTTAATGCTTTTCTGTGAAGTGCACATGTAGCACATGCTTTTTAAAAAAAGCACATTCACTAGACTAAAGGAAGCTTAAAGCATTTCTCTTGACCCTGAGGATTGAAGCAAGCTTGTTATAGCTTTGTTAGACTGTGGTTAGCGTGTGGTTAGCGTCTGCAGACGAGGACATTAGATGAACTCGATAGGCGATCACCACAATCAGTGGCCGTGAGATAGGACAGTTCCTCTCAGTTACACTCCAGCTCCCAGCACTCATTACCCTCGCCGTGTCCACACAGCACACTCTCACCAGCCCCGTCGATAAACACTGCTTTTGCGCCTCTCCTCGCCTCCCCGGACACCCAGGGCTGCAGAGCGTATCTCTTTCCCCTCTACTTAACCTGCAGTTCAGGTTCACAGCAAACAGTTAAGGGTCAAAACACAGAGGCGTGGAGGGCCTGTAAATATTTAAATCACTATCTCTCTCAGGGATGAGCTCGAGTTACACGACCAGCAGTGAGGATGCTATAGCTGCCAGCGTGTGTAGATCTCTCCTCCAAACAACTGAAAACACAATTCCCTTTTATTGCCAGGAGACACGTTCCATTCACACTGACCAATAATCAAAGCAGGCGTGCAGTATTTACAAGCGAGCTCAGTGTGCATGAGGGTAACATTTTAAGACATACATGGAGGTAAAAGCTGATGTCTCAAATTACGAAAATTACTTATGCACTATTAGATTGTATGCCACAGGAGAGTGCTTATAGATAAACACACATCCAAGCACACGAACAGCTGCCTTCTTAATCCAGAGGTTGTAGGACATTTTTTTCCCATCTGGTGGTGAATGACTGAGATTTAGTGACTGGCCCCAAACACCGTTAAAGCAAAGGCCATTCTTCAGTAGCTTCATATAAAACCCAGCCTTTATAGTCTCGTAAAAGAAAGAAACCTGTGGACCTACAGCATCCCTCTTTGACATCCCCTCAGCTTCCCGTCCTTTCCACCATGGCCTGCACAGGGAGGACAAAGAGCAAATGGGTGTCTCAGAGAAGCTATTTGGGAGTTTTGAAGCGAAGCTTCATCGCTTAAAAGCAGGGGGTAGAAAAAAGCACTGAAATTCTCACTTACGGAAAGAATAGAAGAAATCCTAGAGACTAACAGAGGATTAATAAAACAATCAATTTACCTGAAGGGACTGTGGAGGCAGGCTACACACGCAGCCAGGACAAACATGCAGCAGACACACTGTTGTGTGACAAGATTGTAACGCAGCCACAATGTAGCTTGGTGAAAAGGCTTCTTTCTTTCTTTCTTTCTCTTTTTTAACAGCTTCATATTCTACAAAGGTCAGTCATTTCAGTTTGGTTGCTCTTTTGTAATGTTTGCTTTTTACTGATTTGTTCTCTAGGAGGGGACTTTTCTGGAAACCCTTACTCTCATCCACAATATACCACTTACAATGAAGCATGGCGGTTCAGCAATCCAGCATTACTAAGTAAGTTTCACTCACATTACAAAAACAGTACTGTATATACTTTAATCTAATTTAGACATGTTTTATTATTCAGAAACAATGATAGAAACCTCCAGACACACGTGTCTTACATGATGTTTTCACCTCGTGGTTTCCAACGGTTCGTTCTTCTGTTAACTTTCAGGTTCCCCTTATTATTATAGTGCCGCATCCCGTGGCTCCGCACCTCCCACTGCTGCCACTGCCTACGACCGCCACTAGTTACCATGGAGACCAGCTCAAACTGCAGGGCCAGGGCTTCGGCCTCCATATTGTCCCCGTCTGAGAAACACTGAGGTCAAAGGGAAGCGAGGTGAAATCCTTAAGGAAACCCCGTGATGTAACCTGATGTGGAGGAAGGATCGGCGAGGTCGACGCCGGTGAATCTAGCCCAGCTTCAGCGTCACACACTTTTGGGTCAAAAGGGCCCACGGGCGTTCAGAACTCACCCATCATGTCCTCAATCTCTCACAGGCCTGAACATTTCCAGAATGACTTTAAGAGATTATATAAATATATATATTATAAAATATAAATTGAAGAAAAACAGTGTGAAGAAAACCACGTGGAAAACAATGTTGTGGGTTTTTATTTTTGTTCCTTTGTTGCTGTTGTTGTTGTTGTTATTTTATTCATGGATCCTCACATTCCTTTTATGTGATGAACTGCAGTATTTTTCTGCTCTAAAGAGAGAAGTCCAGGGGAGATGACAATGGTCCCATAGTTTGATGGTGCAGCGACTTGAACCGGTGTTGTGGGGCCACTTTGACACTTAATGAGATCCGGGCTCCACACTGTAGGACGGGCTTTACTCTGGTGCTTTGACTACGTCTTCTGCTCTCATTTCTCCAGTCCCACCCACATGATCAGATAAACACAGCATGTCCTACAACGTTTACCGACCCTATATAGACCAATGGCAACATCACACTCCCTGTGGCAAACAATCAAATGTAAAAATGTAAATCATTTTGCAAAGTATTAAAAAACATGGCGGTATGCAATGGTCCTGCCAGAATTTTAAATACTTTAAATTATTTTTTTTCTGTCACTATTTTTTAATGTAAAAAAGGCTATCTTCTATCTTCTTCAGAGTAGTTCAGTCACACTCCTCATTTTCCAGTCCTGTCCATGTCCATGCATGATCATCCTTTGCTCTTTTTTTTTTTTGCACTATAACCTCAGCTTATTTAATTTATTCGGTACATTCACTTAAAATTAAGTTCAATTAACCTACCAATTTTAAACTTCAGTTGTAAGAATTTATGTTGCATAATATAGGTGTTAAAATAAAAGCAGACAGACAGACATGTTTTTGTATGAACAAACACATTCAAGTTTCTGAGGAGTTTGTAAGCCATAACTCTGTGGCTACGCAAACAAATTCAATTCTCCTGGGTTATACTTCATTCTGCTACTTAGTCATACCACTAGATGCCTACACAGTTTAGAAAGCTGTACGCAGTTGAGCGAACCAACTGTAAATTAGCTTCAATAATTGCCTTACAAACCTGTTTTTTCACCATAAATTCATGCCTGTTCAACTGTTCAATTAATTGCCTTTACAAACCCATACTCATCACCCGTCTTGATTTACGTTTTACTCTCCATAGGGACTGAAAGGAAATACTGATTCAGTTTGCGTTTTTTGGAAAATATTTTGTGAATGTACTTTTAACTACATTTGCCAAAGACTTAGTTTGATATTTAATATTTTATTTACAGTATATGTATGCATAAATAAAGCAGTATTATCTTTTAAATAAGTAGTCAACACTGAACATGTATGTCGTGACTTTTCAGCAGGCGAACAACATAATGCATATGACTGTAATGAAAAAGGTGAAATTCAGTGACTCAATATTCCAACAGTTGCAACAAAATGCTGCTTTGTAGAATGATTTGTGAATAATGTGAAGACAATTCTTCTCTGTAAATAATATCACACACACACCATTGCAGTATCATACTAATGTACTGGCTCCCTTTGTAGATATACAGACCGAAAAAAAGAAAAAAAAACATGCATTACATTTGTGTCTTAATGTAATGTTGTGCTGCAAAGAAAGGCACAACTACTGTATACCCTGTGGCTACGTGTACTGTAGTAGCAGGTTTCAGATGCTAACATCACATAGGTTGTCTTTGTCATTTTATTTTGTTTTCATGATAATGTCATAATGATGTTTTATGTCACTATGCAATGAGTTAAATGGCTTTCTGTATCATCTTTTGTTGTTGGGCTCAGAATAAGTAATCCCCATGGAGAACAGCATAAAAGTCAACAAGTACAAAAGACCTCCGGCGTGAAATGGTCTCTCTTCAGTTCCACTTTTGCTCCACAAATGAAGATGTGATCAAACTGAAGTCCTTGGCAACAATCAAAGATATTGTCCTGTTTGCTGTTAGTAGATGTTGTGATCATTATGTTAATCCAAATTACAGTCATCTGTGCCGCCATGTATAGAAACGCATCCACACGTATTCCCAGTCACCCATCTCTGCCCCCTCCGCTCTCTACCAATGCGACTCTTTAGCGTAAGGCATCCGAGATGACGTTTACTTTAATGCTACACAAAGCAAACACATCATCTGGTACCAGGGTTAACCGTCATTGCTGAGGGTACCAGAAAACAGAGAAACAGACTGCGGTCCTGCTCTTCCAGAGAAGCTATCCTCTACAAATTGCACTTGGGATTTGCCTATTTCTGTCTACATGTAGCTCGACACATCTGGAAATGAAACACTGGCACAGAGTGCAAGCCACCGACATTCAGGCAAAGTCTTTGCTTTAGGAAGCGGAGCACCTCTGAAGGAACGGGTACTCTGCTGTTGTAAAGATGATACAGGAGACGTGTCATGGACATAAAAAGGATTTCTGATGAAAATCTATACGGAAAGCCTTGTGGCCTCAATCATTGTTCTGTTTCAGTTCTGTTCCAATTCTTTTTGTGCACATGAGAAATAAATTCTTTTATATGTCAGTCGTTGACTTGGTGTCCCCCTCATTATTAACCCCATAAGAAAATGATTCGGAGTTCAAGGTTCCCGAGGAGCGTTCCTGCTACTGCTGTATTGATGTTTGGTTTTATGAACAGTCAGGACTATAGAAGGTACTCACATGGGTTACAGCTCTCCAATATAACATACATGATAGCTGCACAGCACATTGTTTGTGTGTATCAGTGTGTGGATGTCTGAAGAAATCCTATACATTATGATTCCTGTTCAAAGTAGTCTGCAATAAAAATAATGATTGCAGTATTAACACGTGCGTCAGTGTGAGTGCAGGACAGACAGAGAAAGAGAGTAAGAAAGGTGGTAAAAAGAAAGAAAATGAAAGAAAAAGAGGAGGGTGAAACAAAGAAGCAGGACAGTTGGGAAGGCAGGAGAGCGTTGCCCCAGCTTCTGACTCCAGTATATTTAATGATGCATCGGTTTCGTCCTGCTATACCACACTGCTGCTGCCTCACCTCCTCTCTACACTCTCTACTCTGAAACACACCACCCAGTTGTAATTCAATTTCCCTGCTTCCTCTGCCTATTGTTTATTTCATGGATCCCCTGTGAAGCATCAAAAGCTGCTGTTTCTGTCAGCCCCCTAACTGTCCTATGTGTTTGTCATTCAGGCCTTGTTAAAAGATAAAAAAAAAATACACACACACACACACCCTAACACTGCTTCCTCTCCCAGCTGAGAATTCCCAGTGGTAAAATTATTCCATTTAGATGGGAACTTTTTTGTCACTACCCTGTCTAAATTGGCATATCTGGCTCTCTCGTAGAAACCAATAAACTGTGAACCCGGATGCATCTGTCAGTCAAGCTCATCTTTACTTTAGCGGGCCAGATGACAACAACAGGAGAAGAGACACACACCAGCAGAATGGGGCGCACTGATTGGCTCTCATCAGTTAGGCATTACGAAAAGCACCTGTCATCCTCAGGGCTTCTCAAACCCGCTAAGAGAGGCCCTGCCACAGGGGCCAATGGGCCTCGCGCAAGATTTACTCAAACACTTCACCCTCATTGTCAACTTGGCTTGGTGATGCCCTACAGCTAGGCCTCTCTGGCATGATTCATGTCTGTCACTTATAATATATACAGTGAAATAAGCCCATTTTAAAGAGCTGGTGGTTGGATGCAGTCTGAAGCAATCCCTTGCAAGCCAAGCAAAGTTATTTCAGACACTGATATCAACATATTGCATTAAATTATATACATATATTCATTTAACAAAGTATATATCTACTATCCTAAGCAAAGAATTTCCCACTAATCCCTTTATGTGTATGTTTATGCCATGTCTGGAATGTTTATACTATGTTGTTATGTTTATGTTATCTAAGTTATGTCATCTATTTATCCTTATTCTATTCTAGCCCTTAGTATGAGAGGGTTCTGTAAAAAACTGAGTTAAATTTCTTGTATGTGCACACATACCTGGCCATTACATCTGATTCTGATCGTGATTCTGATTTATTCCACTACTTAAGAAAAATACACTATTGTACTTTATTACCATTACATATATCTAATAGCTGTAGATACTTTTCTTTATGATTTTCTATTAAACATGATGTCTAAAAGTTATTAGCAGTCTGATCACAGAGACATTTAACTAAGTTCTCAGATGGTTCCATTTAAAATTTTACCTTTTAAAGGCTCAAAGAGTCAAATATTGATAGTATACTATACCGAAATTGGTTAACCACTGGACTGAAGTTCAAAACACTATAAAGTAATTAAAACTAGCTGGCACCCAGGCAAACTACAAAGCAAAATGCTAACTGAATTGGTGGTTTGATATTAAAAATGGTTTAAGAAAGTATTTCATCAACTTAAAAGTTTTGGTATTTTGTTTTAAAAAAACTAAATGCAAATACTTGTACTGGAGTATTTTTATATTACTGAATTGATACTTTTGCAGCTCAACAGAACTTTCTGTTTTGTGTTGATTTTGGCAGCCCCTGTGGATAAAGTTGGTAGTATTTCACCTAACGTTAAGTCACATGTTTCCTCCACTTCCCCACCACAACAAGACTACTTTGCATGATGGAGAGCGGATGGACCTTTAGTTAGCAGCTGAAGCAGCTCAAATTCAACCAAGGCAAACTCCAGTGTCATTTTATCTGACGTTGCAGAAAAATCTGACAGAGTGACAGGCACTAATAATAACTATTAAGAACTAATGGAAAGAGACTATTTTCTCGTTGTTGGTCTTGTTTGCATGTTTGCTTACAGAGGCATTGGCATTAAATTGAGACTGTTTCATAAACAGTTTTAAACTCCACAGAGTGCTTCTACATAAATGCTTTAAGTACTTTTCCACCGGTGTTTCCTTTAAACAGAATAAACATGGACAACGTGCAGATTAAACACCTACAACTCAGGAGATAATCATTTCTCTCTGTGTAAACATCGCTTAGATGACCAGAGAGCAAGATTTGATGAATCTCGTGGTGTGACACGAGTGCGGTATTGTTCAGAGACGTGGAGTGGTGGTGGTCTAGCAGTGACGTCCTGTCATCTGCCTTCATGGGAGCCTGTCATCAGCCTCATCATGTGGCTGTCATGGTTGATGCTGGCGAGGGGAGAGGCCAACCCTGCTGTGTCAATCAACGAGCCCTCATTAGAAGCGGCTTTAATTAGTGGCTGCACGGGTGCAGTATTGTTCACAGCGCCGCCTTCGTTAACATTGTTAATCCCAGATGGATTTGGGTTGAGAGAAGGCAGCACTACAGTGGTCCACAAGTACAATGTGAATCTACTTTACATGTTGCTGGTTGAAAAGAGTTATTTCTCATGTTGTTAATGTCTTTAAAGTGAATATGTTTGTCCGAAATAGATATAAAAGTCTTGAAGTGTCCCCGAAGAAACAACTAAGTGTTTATCATCCTGGTTCAAGGATGAAAGGATTTGAAATTTAAAGCAAAGGTTCATGAAAATGTCCTTGTGAAAATAAATCACCACCTCATACTAAGATAACTTCAGTGTGGCAGGGGAGTCAGAGAGTTCAAGCCCGGTCTCTGATGATCCTGATCCTGACAGAACGATGATTATGAGGTTATTTTCACTGTCGGCGGGTGAGACCATCCAGGCGACAAGTACATGACTTTGTGATGTTTGTAATGAGTGAGCATTGATTGACTCAACACAGCCTAAAGAGGTTTCCTCCATGTTCAAGCTCAAAGCATGCTCGGGCTCTGTGTGCATCCTGTACTGTAGCACAGTTTGCAATTAGAATAATGAGCAGTCTGAGAGCTGTCTGGAGAAATGCAATTGCTACGTTTCTCAACCCAGGCCTCATCTGCCAACTATATGCTATTATACCATTCCCATCCTAGTTAGATCAGTCAGCAGTGCAGAGCGATTTCCCTTCAGGAGCTAAATTATCGTTTTGAATGGCCATTGTGCGACACATTGTGTAATTAAGCACTAAATATGCCTCGCTACCTGATTATGTCACACTCCAAAGGGGCTGAGGAGCTGGGGATGGTGCTCCTGTGTTTGTGTGCGCACGTCAAGTGGTGAGGAGGGATCAGAAGGTTGGAGTAGGAAATGTGTAAGGGCGTAACAAAAGGCCAAAATGTATAAAATGGGGTAGCACTGACCTGCGTGCCCCCTTCAAGCCGAGAGAGGGTCTCCTGTCTGACAGAAGCCCAGCCTGAGGGGGGGTTGGTTTGTTTGAGTCCCAACTGTTTTGGTAAAACAGTGCAACAAGAGCATCCAGCACTCTGCAGCAGGAGGACGGAGGAAGAAGAAGAGATGAGGCAAAGAGGGGAGAAAGAAAAGTGGGAGGCCACAATCACCAACCCCCACCACCTCTGACTGGCTCCCCACACCGCTTCACCCCCCTAACACACACACTCACACACACACACATATATACACACTCCCCGATGCCTCCACCCCCTCCCCTACCCAACACCCAGTCACTGTCAGGCCAAACACATGATGAATTGCCCTGTCAACAGAATTCATTCAGGGACCAATTAATTCAGCAGAAATGAACTAGAGCCATCAGTCGCTGAAAAACTCAGTGCAAAGAGAGCAAAGTAGCCCCACTTCAGAAAACGAGGAAGCGAGGGAGGGAAGGAGGGAGAGAGGGGTGAGCGTAAGGGAGACGAGAGGGCAAGCAAAAGAGAGAGGGAGAAAGAAAGGGAGAGGGAGAGAGAGAGCGTGGTGGAAGTTAGTCTGACAGAAATTGGTCATTTAATGCTTTAGCGCACTGGAGACAGCCCCTGTCATAGACGAAGGCATGGCAGGGGCTCCCCTGGTATTTTATTTATTAATTATCCTATGCAGCGAGGGGCCTTTAACTGTCTCGGTCCAGCCCCGTCAGCCCGACTCCCTGTCATTTTCTCTCCACAAACAGATCCTTTAACACCGTGCTCCAGGTTAATGGAGACAAAGCCAATATCCAACCAACCTTGCCTTCTCCCCCAAATACAGTATTCATCTGTACCTTATCCAGGTAATTATGTCTCAGACGATCTCCTGAATATGTCGTTGGGATGCTAATAAACCACTTTAGAGCTGGCGTGCAGAACACGTCTGACCTTTTCAACTCACTGCTTCATGGTGGCTACGCCTCCCGAGGAGGGCAGCAATTATTTACACCTTATTGGAAGCTGCATGTCATTGGGAATAAACACAATCCCAAATAATTTAATGACGGCTGTGAATATTATTCAGGGGGTAAACGAGACAAACTCGTGCTTATTTCCTCATAATTGACTAGTGATATGTTACATGATTCAATATGAAATCTTTGTTGATAGAAAGAAATGATTTGCAGAGTAGAGCTACCTGTCAGGGGGAAGATATTCTCCCATAATTCGAATATTTGTAACCTCAAATGCTCCGTCTCTGTTTCCTTAACAGTGGCAACAGAATTCAACGGAACCATGCTTGCCAGAAGCTGTTTTGTTGGCGGTGACAAATTAGCACTGTGAAGGGCGATATCAACACCAGCTAATTAAGGTGTCGTGTGATTTTGGGCTCGAGATCAAGAATCTGCTGATTCATCCCACGGGTGATTATGATGTCCATATGGTCAACGTACAGCGAGCTACACAGGGAAACACTATCAGCCCGCTGCGGCACTGGCTTTGCCAAAAGTTTGATCTTGTCTTTTGTGGTAGTGTTGGGTGGTGTTCATCAAGGCTCTGAATTATTAAGGGCATCTTTTCTTTAAGCCCAGGATCCTCTAGTGGAAAACACGGGATGAGGGGCAGCTGGGAGGCTGCCTGCGGCTGGCTACCCCTCTTCTCTGACATCAGGAAGTGAAATTCAATGCTGTTTCCACTGTCGTTCATTGATGGGCTTGTGTACCTTGGATGCCCCCTTCTTAGTGTCACTTGGCCTTAAGAAATCATCACACCTCATGCAACATAGAGGGGATTTTAGGATAGCTGTTTGGTGATTTTGGCATCAGATGTTGCAGAGTGTTTTTATCCTGACAATCATTAAAGCTATAAATACGTCTTACATTTCTTGCAGCCAAGTGTACTCAGCGACTCCTGGGGCTAATAAACTCATTTCTTCTCTTTTCTTTCTGTCTCATTCCTCTCAATTCAGTCCTTTACTGTAGTGCTAAGCACAGAGAAAACACACCTAATAGCCAGCACTGGCATACAGGCCAAGTGAACCTGACAAATGGAACAGAAAAGCTAACAGAGAAGAAAGAGGTGCTTAGGCCAACTGTCACAGGTAAAGTGCTTCCCTGATTTCTGTTTACTCACCAGGCTTGAAACTTGACTTGTTTTCCTGCAGCTTACTGGAGAGATTCTGTCAGTGAGTCAGCTGGTTGTCAGCGAACAAAAAAACGTTCATTTCACGTCAAATTTTGGAAGGTGGAAGACGTAACCAAATGCAGCTTTTGAGAGTATTTTTTTGACTAAAGGAAGTGTTTTCTCCCATTTAATGTATTTAATTTAAGGAGGCTATAGCGAGTGTTTGATTCTGCTAGACGAAGCCTTATTAACTACTACTGTAGCTCTAGCAAAAACTCCTCTAGCTCACGACAACCTCCAGTACTACTGCAAGAAGAACACATGGAAAGACTTTTAAATTTATATAAAGCATTCGGAAAAAAGAGAGTGGAAAAACAGGAGTGAAATGTACAGAAAGAAACTGCATATGAACAGAGAGGAGATGTGCTGTAGAATATAATTAATTAAATGCGACTAATTAGGAACATGAGAGCAGGTGCCAGGCTATGAGTTGACAGGGAAGACAGCGAGACAACATGCCAGCACAAAAAAAGAAAAGCACACACACACACGCAAGTGCACAACCAAACACACACACACGCACACATATGCACACAAATACACAGCTGCGGTTATGAGGGTGTATCGTGACAGGCACGGGGACAAAACAACTTTCTGCGTTTTGTCATGTGAAACCCCGCAGGAATACTCATGACAGGAAGCAGAGACCCAGGCACCGTGGGGGTCTCTTGCCTTTGTCTCACACACATTCTCTTTATTATTTTGTTCTGCAATGGTGGAAGGAAGTTTGCACAAGCCAAAGATTTCTCTCCCCCTAATTATTTCAGCACTTGCTCAAGACTGCAAGAAGTGTAAATTCAGAGAGTGCTTTTTCCTCCTCACAGACCTCTTAAAATGCTCCTCATTCTAGAGCTGCTTCAACAGGGTACATTTAAAAAGATGAATTTAAATCTGATACGATATCTGATATACTTTGAGCCATCATTAGAATGTGTTCTTCAGAGGAAATAAAAAAAGAAGAAAAAGAATTGAGTATATTGAAATCAAACTGCGGATAAAATGAAGTAGAGCTCAAACTATTATCTCATTGACACAATATTAATCTGCAGATATTTTGATAATCTAATAGTGTAATTTTTCAAGCAAAAAGACAGAAAATTTGCTTGTTCTAGCTTTTCTAAGCAATTGCTGTATTTGCTTTATCTTACATAATATTAAATGCAATCACTTTTCATTTCAAATTTCTCTTTGCATTTTTCTGGGAGGACTAAAGAAGCAACAACTTATTATCAGGATTCTTTCAGTAGTTTTCACAGAGTGGACAATTAATCAATAAATGCACAAAAAAATCTGTAGATGGATTAAAAATGAAAAGAATTTGTAGTTGCAGTTCCTGAAATGGCGTCCAACATATCAAAGATGCTAGTTGGCGAGGTTACATACTTAACGTGTTCTTTCAGAGAGAAGTGAAAACAGACCAAAAACCCAACACCGTGCAGAGATGAAAAGAGCTTGTACTTGCTCTCACTGCCTGGTCTTGACAATCAGGTTAAGCACTTCTTTGCACACTGCCAGAAATAAAAATGTCACTTGTCCCCTCCAACTAGAAACCCATGTCAGGGTGCTGCTTGTAATGCCTCCAACGCAACTTACTGTCAGGTTTACAAAGAGTGTGAGATTCTGCACTGCAAAACTACACAGAAATACATTTGACCCAGTGTAAGTTGGGCCTGTTAACCATTTTTTGTAACTTTCTGTGAACAAAATTAGCTTATTTCTTCACAGTAATAAAGCTTTCTGAACTTAAAGTGTCAATAATGAATAGAAAATCTGAGTTAAAGTATTCACAATTTAATAAATTATTTAATAAACAACACTTTATTATAGACTTCCCACTGGAAATCCATAGGATTTCTTGCTTTGCAAATATATATATATATATGTGTCTGTTGTTTTATGTTAGAATTAATGATAGCACAAAAGCACTTGCTTTAGCTTGAGTGAGACAAAGTGGGAGAACCATTTTGACAGGAATAACATGATGAAACGTCAGACTTTTCTGCCGTCCATCACAGCCAAACACTGAGGATCTATAGCTAACTTTCTCTGGATAACACACAACAGCATTTAGAAGGCTACATGGTCCTGCAGCCAAGACTCTGCGAAGCGGACAGCTCAATATCTAGCCTTAGTGCGGCTTGTCAATGCAACACCAAACTCAAGACAGAGAGAGATGGGGGGGTAGGTGCGGGGAAGGCTTTTTTAATTATCTGTGGTTGGGTCAGACTGTGCATCATCATTAGAGAGACTAAATAGCAGTGGTCACTGACTCAGGTAGTGGTAAACGGCACAATTAACAAGCTGAGGAGGGAGAACTGTATTCAATTTGAAAGCCTTCTCTCCTAATCCATCTCCAGTGATCAGCAGTGCTGCTGAGCTACGCCCTTTTACATTCAATTACATTAATCAGGTTATTACCCAGCAAAAAGTCAACATTTTAATCAAGAACTGGCAAAGTAGGGCAGGACATTACACCTAGACAGGGCTAAGTGACAGTGAGAAGAAGGGAGTGGTGATATTCTACTGAAGATAATCTTTTACTCATGGAAAATGAAAAGGTTTGTATGTTGTAAAAGCATATAGGTTGCTATTCATCTGATTTTAAAATGCTCCATTTTTAGCAGCATTCAAGTCTGAACTAATCTCATCTTTTAGTAGGAACTTTATGAATGTGTACAGCACATGTCAAGAATTCAGGCTCTTTCTTTTTTCTTGTGTCTTTAAGCCTCTAGGCTGCAAATCCTCATGGATATAATTCTCACAGGAGTGTTGTTACCACAGCAGGTGCATAAAACATGTAAAAACACATCTGCAGGGTTCACATCCCAATAACTATCCTGATAGTTTGAAAATCCTTTGACACGGTCTTTATGGAAACTCTGGAAAGACATTCTCTAACACAAGCCATTATTCATGTAGGGATGGAAACAACTTGTCTAAATGTATGTAGACCCACTGTGGTCAGGTTGGGGATTATTTCATTCACAGCAGAAAAAAGCCAATTTATATGAATATGTGCTTACTTCACAACCAGTTCAAGTTGACTTTGCTGACTGACTGCTGACTGCACACACAAAGTGAATCTAATTTAGTAGAACCTCTGGCTAAGCAGTAGTTTCTCGCCCATTTTGTCCAACTAACAGGGAAGAAATCAATTCTCAGGCATCTATGACATTCAGGAGATGCTTGTCTTGTTTTTATTTATTTTTTTATATCCACACTTCTTTTTGCATTTTGGCTTGTTAGGAGTTCTCTGATGGCTGACCTGGGAATTGGGTTCTGATTAATGGAGGGAAATTCTTGTTGTCCACGCCATAATGAGAGAAGACAGAGGTGAGAACAGCTCAATAGGAGAGATAACCACTCTTTGATCCAAACGGTCATGCAGAACCTTTACTCGCTGCATCGTCAGAAAGTGTACTGTCAGGCTCCCCCGCTTTTAAATCTCCCCTCACAAACTTTGCAAGGGGACAAATACGCTTTGAGACAGATACGTTTGTTTTGCAAATTATAATGTAAAACTAAACCAATCTGAGCTGAAGTTTTGTCTTTTGCTAATAATATACTTTGCAAATGATAGCAAACTGTCTGCCCTTTGAGCATATTGTTTCCAGATCACAGCCTGCAGACAATTGCAATATAATAATTGACTTCTTACACTCAGTTACACACAAACAGCAGCCCGGCGATACGGCATCTTCACACATTTTCAAAATATTAAACTGTCTAAGTGCCATTTCTGAATCCCCCACTAACAAGACTCATCTCAACTTAAGATGTCTTGTTAAATTGAGACCTTGTTCCCCAGTGGACTTAAATGTAAAACATATCTCTACCCTTGACAAGCAATGTTAATCCATTTAGTGTAACGAACTAACATGTCCCTAATTAAAATATGCCTTTTAATGATACATACTGACATCCTGGAAAACACTGTCACGCTTCCCTCCTTTAATACAGGAATATGCTAATTGCTTCAGTAACACTGGTGTTCAAATCCCAATGCTACCGCCACATCCTGAGGGAGTTGGTGCGTTGGGGTTCTGAAACCTTGGTTCAAAAAAAGAGCCCCCTTTTAATATTACTGTTTCTTGAGGACCGTTTTGGCCAGCAGAAAATGTTGGGGAGGTTCAGGGACTGACACTGTTGATTTCCATTCATTTACAGACATTCAATTTACCATTTGGGAACCTCCCTGCCTCACTCAACACCCCCTCAGTCCGCCACTTCACCTATAGGTGCTGGAGGGCATCAAGCTTCCCCATCTCATCCCATGGCAGCTCATTTAAAACAAATCAGGCTGATTGCTGAGTTGCCGCGCTCACAAGGCCCAGGTGATAAAGCAATTAAAGCCCTCTAATTCTTCGGTTCGGAAAGGGCCAGTTGGTAATTAACTATATACAATGAAATCCTTTTGTTAGCTCTTGGTTTTCTCCACATTTGATTTTGGTTTCCCGATGTGTGAGGCTGTTCATTTGATGGGCACTAAGGGACAGGTCTGTGTGGGTGGGGTCTGAGTGCCCTACGTGGCAGGGACCCTGGATGAGAGTAAGGCTTTAGTTAATAGGCTCTCTCTGGACAGATGAGGTCCATTAGGAGGTTAATTTAAAAATGAATAAAGGACATAGAGAGAGGAGAAAGAGATGGAGGCAGGGAGAAGGCCGAGTATGGACCACACAGTTCATGGGGGAAAGCAAAATATAGCATCAAAAAAAAATTCTATGATGCTGCTAATTAAGCATGTGGTCATTAAATAACCACAAGTCCAGAGAAAGCATTTAATCAGATTCTCACCAACGACCAAATGAAAACAAGGAAGACTGCTCCAGACTAAGTACAACTGAACCCTATCACTTCCCATCCATGAGGCCATTTCTTAAACATTGAGGCATTGTTCAGATGCATGGACTGCAGCCCCTGCCTCCCAATTTCCATT
Organism: Terapon puta; assembly: GCA_028564955.1. Lineage (NCBI taxonomy): Eukaryota > Metazoa > Chordata > Actinopteri > Centrarchiformes > Terapontidae > Terapon > Terapon puta. The sequence continues at coordinate 12,656,128 of JAOXYL010000039.1, forward strand.
CCTCCCCCCCACCACTGCAGAAAGGCTGAATCTGATCCGGACCCATTGGTGTGTGGATAATGAAGGGGTTACCAGGAGCTGGGAGAGGCCCAGTAATTCCCCACACCGGGGGAGTGGGTTTTTGGGTGGGGTTTGGATGAGTACCCCTGCTCCGTGATGCATGCACTCATGTGAGCTTGTGACAGCCTTTACCCAAATCCAAGGCCAGACATAGACGCTGCATGTATTATATAGAGATACAGTAGAGAACCCAGCTTCAAACATTTTATTGCAGCAGAAATTCTTTTTTTCCCCATGAAAATGGATCTGGCGCTGTATACATTAGTATTTGTATTTCTTTGATCTTCTGTATATTTAATGGGATGGGATTGTAGGAAAATATCATTGCATGTATTTCAGTTACAGTGTAGCATTCAGTAATATGTGCCGCAGGATGAACTCTTCTCTGCTTGGTGCCTCAAACAGCTGATAAAAAACTTGGAATGAAATTCAAATCAAAAGACATGTAAATAAAATCTCAGTCCCCAATATGTCCTGCTGAGTTCATCATTCTATTCTTTCAGTAGACGTGGGAGTAACCCAGCTCAATCTAAGGTCACAAAAATTAGCATATCATCTGGCAAAATGGTTAGCCAATGTGTGGGCGTCTCCCCAAGGGGGGTCACCTTAAACATCAGTGTTAAGGCACCAAGAGACCCTCACACTCTCCAGGGTTAAGTATCTCCACTTCATTATGATAAAGATGTTAACAACTACCCAGCCTACCGATGCTGTCAATAGACATTGAGTCCTGGTTCTATCCAGCCTGAGTCGCCCTCTCTCAGGACCCGGCAGGAGCCTCCATCCATCATCTGAATACTCTAGCCCCGAATCATTGCCGATCATTATAGTAACAGAGAGAGAGTCCAGATGATTGGCTGCGATTGTTAGATCACAGGGATCCAAGGGGTGATCCATCAAGCTGGGTGGCACTCTAACACCTCTGTGTGATGGGGTTCACCTCAGGGGTCAGGGCCAGGTCAGCCAGAAGAGAGCCCCTCCACAGAGAACACCTCCAACACTCCCAGTTACCTACCAAAGGTAAAATCATGACTATTTCTTATTTGTTTAGTCTTACTGAATTAGATGTGAGTCATTTCCCCCTACAAAAAAGTTCAGATATTAACAGACATAGCAAATACTGAACCCTTTTCTGTCACTTGTACATCAGGATTACTGTCTGCTCCACAAGGAAAGATGAGCCACTGACCCCATCCGACTTGTTTCTCAAAACTGGTGCAACACAACACACTAACCCGAGGCTATGTGTTGTCATCCAAATGAGATAAGTTTATTTTCTCTACACCAGCATTTGTTCCATCAGCCTGTAGGGTCGCAGCCCACACTAGGAAGCAGTGGGGAGTCCTTCTCAGCACCTGCAGCTCTAGCGAGGTGGCCCGCCAGCGAGGAAAGGCTTTGGCCGCTGCCCAAATATCTGCCTGCACCTTCTGTGCAAACGCACCAGCCTTAGGAAACCAGGAGGCAGCAATATTGTGGAACAAATGTCCTCTAATCTCAGCCTGCTGGTCTGGGGTCTTTGGTGGGGCCTCCTCGTTGTCCCATCCAAGCACTTATTTGCTCACCATTAACATAGGACAGTGTTATTGGTGAGCAAAAAAGTGTTTGGCACCTACAGAGGTGTCACAGCAACATCAAGATCCACCAGCTCTCATACAAGACATTTTATAGCGTCCTCAGGCAGTGGAGTGCTAATAATCTATAGGCTCTGGAATACCAGCAGATAAGGAATGTAACATTGTTGAGTAATCTCTCACGTCAAATTATTTGAGAGTAATTTGAATTAGTCAAATGTGTTATGTAAAAAAATAGATCATATTTCTTGTGAGTAAAGATATAGAGAGATTTATACTTTTGACATATAACTCATGAAAGTCATTCACTGTGACCCTGATGCACATTCTCACAGTTGTAAAGGTTATAAATACATTGAATTACTGAAAATAGGGAGATAACATACACTGCTTACTGACCTTAGAAAAAAAGTGTAATAACTGATCAAATTCTACATGTTTATTTCACATTTCACCATGGTTCTTACATGAAATATGTTCAGACAATATGCAGCCTTCAGGCCTCAAAATGTTTAACAAAGTGGGGTTTTCATGCCAACTTTCACCATTGCATAGAGATGCATATTGGATAGGCAATGCCAGCCAGTGATTTTAGGAGTCTCATAATGACATCTCTTTATAAATCTCAAGTTAATTATGAGGACATCAGTAACATTAACCTTGGAAAATGGCTTTGTAAAAAAAAAAAAAAGGCCTAAATTTCAAACCAAATTGTTGAGAATATAATTATATCAAGCCTCTAAGTCTGGCAAGTTTCAATAAATGTTGACATATACATATATATACATCCTACCTGTCATCACTATAAATTATATGTTTAATGGCACTACAGGCTCATTTGTCTGTTTGTCTACTTATTAGATTATTGAGCTGCCTGTATTATGCTATTAGGTTTATGACATTGCTTAAAGTTAGATTAGATTTTTGTTATTGTTGTTGTTGTCAGATGCTGTTTTCCAGTAATCACTAATTGTTTTAATCATATAATCTCTTTTTAATGGAGTATTATGTGGCCATATTAAATTTCACATCTTTCACAATTCTGCCCTGAGCTAAATTTGTTTAGGATTACATTCATTTTTATTTTTATGAAAAATGATAAGTTATTCCTGTAATACTTAATGAAGCTGGGTGGCCTTTTAGGCCTTAAGTCTTAAACCTTAAATCCTTACTGGTTTCTGATCAAACATTCTCTATTGTTACCTAAAGAGTTACACACATATTTGTTCTTAAATATTTGTTTGCAACCTTAGCATTTACAGTTAATATATGACACTACTAGTTTCACAGAGAGAGCAATTCTAACTTTTAATTTTAATAATGTCAGTCTGTTATTTAAGGATTAACAGATGGTTTCTGTCAGACTCATCTCCTGTTTAGTGGGTCATTTCCTCGCTTACTGTATGGTTTTTATTTCACCATATTTTATACCTGCAAGTAATTAAAAACATTTGATATAGTTAAAGACAAACATATATTATGCTGGCTTTGGAAAGGAATGATCTGCTGATATTCATACTAAGACTAAGAATTTGTCGCTCAGAGAAGTTCCTGGGTATAAAACAAATTCCAGTCCATTCTATCAGTGAACAAGACCTGTGTCTTTTGTAGCCTGGCACACAAGAAGTTGCCCTGTGGAGTGTGTTATTGGAAAATAATATTTGAAATTATTTTCCTGATCACTGGTTTATCTCTTGGAATTCTTCCACTTCTAGTGAAAAGTTCTGCAATTTGAGCAAAACAAACAGAAATGCAGTCATCTACAGTGACTGAAATTTATTTTTACTGTTCCAAAAACTGACTTTCCATTTTTCATAATCAGTTCTAATAGATAACAATTAAACCTTAGAGTGCATGAAAGGAAAAGAGTTTTCTGCTTTCAGATTCAGCAGTCATATTGTTCAGTGTTCACTTTTTAGTTTAGTTACTTGAGGAGAAGAATATAAAGAGATGGGAAAAAAAACATGAAACTGGTCAGAAGGGCCAGAAACGAAAAAAAAAAATCATTATTAGTTGATACTGTACACAGGATGTTTGTGTATATATATACGTGTGTGTGTGCATTTGTGTGAGTGTGTCTGTGTGCATGTTTATTTCAAATGAGCAGTTGACTGGGGGGTGGAGAGTGTATCTATGGCAACGGTCTGGTCCCCAGCTGTCACGGTGAAGAAGAAGATGGGTGCCATGAGCGAGGAGACCACTTAACCTCAGCTGCTCTTCAGCTTAGGGGAGTCAAGATGCTGCTGAAACCCTTACAGAACCTCACTTAATATGTAGACAATAACCCACCCCCCCTCACCAGACAAAAGATGACTTCAAACCAGTCGGGAAGAAGAAAAAAAAGACGAAGAAAAAAATAGAGAGAGCAAGTGAGCTTGGTATAGGCTCCTCTTCCTAGAAGTGGAGTTCACTATCAGAAGCTCCAATACAGCAGATGGAATCTTTGGGGGTACGAGAGGGGGGAAATTGGCAAAAGCTAATTAGATCTGGTTTAACTGGAGAATCGCTTTAATTGTTAACTGTTAACTTCTGATAGAGGGATGCCATTTTGCGGCAGATTTTCAACTCTGCTGTAACCATCTGCTAGAGTTACACGAAACAACACAGAATGAATACAAAACAAACTGGTGGAAATTAGGGAAGCAATACTATTTGTGGGAGTACCTTTAAAAAGTACTGCACCTCATGAATTCTCCAAAACATTTGGCTTTTTACTTTTTTTGCAACTGTGATATGTAATGGTGTTTGAATATTATACATATATGATTTTTTTCTGCCAAGTCATAAAATGTTATTAATTATATTCCTATATTTAGGGAAGGGATAGATCAATGTCTTGGCTGAATTTTGTCTGAAGGGAGTTAAGGCACAAGACAGAAACTGTTTATTTCTGCTTTTGTTGCCTAAGCCTAACCAAATGCAGGATTTAGGGGCCACCATCTCAGCTCCATACACCAACAATCCACCTTCACTATGCTTTGATTATTGTACAAAACAGCAGCAGTTCTTTCAATCACAAAAGTAAACATAATCCACACAGCCATTAAGTTTCCCTCAAATATATCTGGAAAACAAAAAAGTAGTATATAAACTTAATTTATAGATAACAGGATTATTGGTTTCCTTGTTTTGCACTTTCCAAAATGTAAATATTACATTGTTAAGAGTCCTAAAACAACTTTGTCTTACAATTATTTTCAAAGGGGAACTCATTACCATAAATTGTTAATTAGAGATATAAAGATATAGACAGATAAAGTACAGAGAGAAAGAATGCATTGGGATGTTCAGGGCTCCAAGTAACATTTATTTTCATTATGGGTTAATCTGATAATTGCTTTCTTGACTAATTGACAGTCTTTAAAATGCCAGAAATAAGTGAATCATGATTTCCTAATGTACAAGGTGGTGTTTCCAGTTTACTCATTTTGTTCAAACAACTGTCTCAAGGCAGAAAATACAATGATTTACAATGATGTAACATAAAATAAACAAAACTGGTTTGGCTTTGGTTTATTTGCTCAAAAATGGACTGAACTGATTTACAAAATAACTGCTAATTGGTTTTCTCTCGATGGAGTAATAGATGAATTGACTAACCCTTTCAGTTCTAATGATTCTATCATCATCTGTTTCCTGTGTTCATTATATTTGTGGATTTGTATGCTCCATGGACACAGAGTCAGATTAAAGCAGATTATTTGTTTCCAGCGGTTTTCCAGCAAAAACACAGCATTACTGGTCATGGCAGCGAGGAAACTCAAAACTTTTACACTATTTAGGTGTTGAGAGTTGAGGCATAGTGTAGCCCTTTGACCTCACTGCCAACACTGAGGAGTTTCTAAGCTACTTCGCACCTCTAGAAATAAAATGAATGTAAAACCATAAATACAGGCTCCCCCATTAATACACCTGCTGTTCCAAAAGTGAATAATTTGGGGTTCTTGGGATGACAAGGTTGGACTGACGGACTCGGGGCTAGAGGGAGGGAGGAAGGGAGGTGGGTGATGGAGAGAGGGCAGGAGGGAGGGGTGGGTCTGACAGGGTGTCGTCGCTGCTGTGACACGTATTGCCGGTGACAGAGGTTAGGGGGTCAGACAGGAAGGTCTGTTGTTATGAAGGGGAAGCGGACTGCATTGTTCAGCCCTCGCTCCCTCCCTGACTGCGCGGCAATGGCCTAATCAGGCATTGTCGCCGCTGCCCGACATAGACAGCACAAGCTCATTCTGTGTCTTCTCCTTTATCCACCGTTGTCTCTTTGTCTGCCCCTGTCTTCATTCCCCCCCCCTCTCTAATCAGCGACTCTCATCCTAAAACTCTCCCTCATCTTTCTCCCGCAAGCAATCTTTCTTCCTCTTTCCTTTTTACATTTTACACATCCCCTCTTTTTCCCCTCTCCACATCTTTCTAAGTCTACCCCTCTGGCATGCCCATAGGTCCTTCTGTATGTGCATGCATTTGTATGTGTGTGTGAGCGCGTGTGTGTCTTTGCCTCAGGCCATCCCATGGGAGGCTTCACAGGCTTTAGAGGCCAAATGAGGTGTAAGTCTATTAAAAAAGGCAGAGCCAGTGTGCAGATTCCCAGCATGGCATGTCACTCAGGTGCAGTTAATTTCCACTTGATCAACAGTAGATGTGTTTGACTGACAGGTCGGCTTCAACATATCTACCTGCTACCTTCCTGCTTCCCTCAGCTGACCCTTTAAGGCATTTCCACACTCAAGCTACAGCCGCAACTGAGTTTTATGTTGTACAAACATCCCACTGCACTGATCACGTGTAGAGGTCTGATCTAATTCCAAACACTGTCAAAGTTTCCACATAAATTCAGAGAATGACGGATTGGTACCGCATCTCTCTGCAGTTCATTTGCAATGGAGATTCTGCTGATAACCATTCAGTGGAAACGGGACAAAACAAGCATGTTTGTGGGCTACGCAAAGCCTGCTGTTAGCGCATGTGTGCCACAAAATCCCATGAAAGGACAGAGAGATTAAATAGGCCTGTTTATTCATATGAAGATGACAAATGTAGTAAGCTGGAGGAAAACGAAAGGCTCCGAGGACACACTATTCATTATAGGAGTGCCTGTGGGTCATCGTGTTTTTATCTAAATCAGGTCCCAGCCCATTTTCCAAACCACACCACCAGGCTAGACGCATGCGTTTCTGCTTAACCTATTTCAGGTGTTCAGGTGGGGTTTTGAATACATTTGCCCATAAAGAACATATAAAAAGCACAGATGGACAATGAAGTATGCTGACGACTACATCCACCCCTACCAAAAAAGAAGAAAAAAAACAAATTGCATTATTTGATTAGATATGAATTATTATAAGCAACTGCTGTGAGCAGGTCTGAGCAGTGTGTGCACCGGGAGCAAAGTGACAAGAGAGCAGTGTAACCAGAGTCTGTCAAAGCTCATTACAGGTGATTCTGAGTGTAGCTTGCACTGCTAAAAAATTTAATTTGCTATTGATTTGATACTTAAATGGTCTACGTCCATTCCTATCATTATAACATGGAAGCAGGGCTGCCAATACACAAAGACCACTGACTCCTCTCAGGGTGACTCCAAAAGGCTGTGAGAGAGTTTTTATATACTCAGCACCAAATGAATTCCCATGATCAAACATATGCGAGTCTTCTCTTCAAGTACAATGCAAGCGGAAATAACTTGCTCTCATTATCACTTTGAAAAGCTAAAAATTATGTATATTATCATTTTTAATTTACAGTACTCTACATTAATGTGCAGAAGGCAGCAGAACCATGAGACAGGAGCAGACTTGTGTGCTGATCCAAGCTTCATTTATGAGGATTTCTTTTTTATATTTCTGTTAGGACTCATGCACATCAAGTATATTCAACAGTAAAGAGAATCACCTACTGTGCGGATTATGATTTGATCTATTTTATAGTCACAGAATTCTCAGCGTTATCACTTAATGCATTTACTTTTACATTTTAATCAGTTGTTCCATTTGCACTGGGTACGGGGAGCCTGGTTATTCATACCTCCGTGTGCGTGATAACCGTATCTGTCTTTCTGACAACTCAACATCTCAGCCACAGAACGGACACTGCTCAGTTTGTGGCTATCCAACCTCTCTGCTGCTTTTGGTACTGTGCTGGATCTAGCTTCCATCTGATCACTGGTAATTAAAACCAAGAGCCAGGATACAATTTATGTTGTGCGTTGGAAAAGTCAGACTCGCACTTTTGTTTTAATGTACTGATCATCTTTATATAATTTATCACCAGATGTTTTTGTTTTATTTTACTGACTTCTCACAGGATCCCAGTTTCTATTATTCTAGTATATCAGCATAAGGGCTTATTCAAACCAGGATATGAGGTTTATGTTTGCTGCAGACAAAATACTCATAATAATCAGGATGCAAATGTCTAAAAAACATTCTGTATTCATTATGAGAATGCAAAATGTACACTGGTAGATTAGTAGAGTGAGATATCATGTTGCCCCAGGTTGCTTTAGTATTTAATTTGATTCTTTCCTGTGTGAAAGGTTAAGTTGCACCATAGTTTGCTCCTCGCACTGAACAAGCGCCTGACTTCTCCTGTGATGGAATCGTGTTTCTAAATGGGAAGATGATTCATACCTACATAAAGTCCCCCGCCACCCTCCAAAAAATAAAATGAGTTCATGAATTTTAAAGGCTCATTTTACATGGCACTAAACAAGACTGGAAGATTTGTTGAGGCGTGCAGCGATGATGAGTTGGATGTGGAGGTTTACTGACATGACTGCAAAGGTAAATGAATTTTTGAAAGTCTGTATGTTTTGATAAGGCTGGATGGACACAAAAACAGACACCTGCCATCAGACTGAGTTTTTCACTGTAGTCTGCGTCAGGCTGCTCTATCGGCGCATGGTGGCTGAGGGGGGCCGAGGTCAGTAGCCCAGCTCTGACCTCTCTGAGTCCATTTCTCTGACAGACATTTGTCACTCTGCGGAGGACTGTGTGCCGTAATAGATTATTGACCACCTCAGCAGTCCCATCACTCCACACTTCTCACATCCCCAGCACAGCCACCTTTATCACCACACAGAAACCAGAGAGCAACAGCATGAGGAGCACATGTTGTGATGAATGGAAAGCTGGACCTTTAAAGTGAAGTGCCAGTGTTGTATTATATGCATGTGAATGATTGTCTTTTTAGGCACAACCGCATGCTGTACAATTAGATGGCTTTTGAGAATTAATATCCATCTCTGTATTGCTGGAAGCAAGCAGAACAATCAATTTGACATTTCAAAATGGACTGCAACCCATTATGGACAGAAATCTATTGATAAAGGACACCAATGTCATAACAGGTACTAGAAAGTCAAACGCCTGTTTCTTTAAAAGAGGATGGGACACTGGTCTGTCTCTGATGAATTAGGGGGAAAGTAGGTCTTTCCTCCATATTGTGTGTTTTGTGTTTTGGCACATTCTGGGGTCCTTAATTGTATGATAATTCATCTCGGAGCACTAATTTACCCCCTGCCAGTTGCTTTAAATGTTGGACCATTTTGTGAACCAGCACTCAGAATTAGAAATGAGCCGATGGCTCAAAGAAGTGTGTCTTCCAGCTAAGGAGCATATTTGTACCCATATTCTTCAGCCTTTTTTCAGCATTAGAGCTTTGGGCATATGAGTGCCCATATGTGGTATTTTCTGATAGAACGGCATTATTTTAATGTTTGATGTCTCATGATTTGCCTCTCTCTCCTCTTCCCACAAAAGTTTAAAAATAATCTTATACTGGAAAGAAATGCTTTGGCTTTTCATAGTAAGGGTCCCTGTATGTGCTGTAAAAGACTC
>JAOXYL010000039.1:12665690-12686859 GCA_028564955.1 Terapon puta
ACTAAAATATAATGCGGCAAATGAGCTAACTCCACTGAAATGTACCGTGCACACATAATGATTCAAATCCAGTGCAGTGTGATGGTTTTGATGTGGCATGTTGGGTCTGCAATATGTCCCTCTCCAGCAATTCATATAATAACTACCTGCTGTTCGGATTCTTGGGCCCTGTCTGTCATGCGATTGGGGGACATTTAGGCTTATTTCGCCATTGCTTATTTAGCCACGGGAGGCCTATTAATTTCAGCAGGCCCTGTCCTCTCCAGGGGCGATCGCTACCCGCAGCACGCGCGTCCCATTGTTTAGATCCATTTACATCTGTGGTCAATGAATAATGACAGCTCCAACACAGAAAAAAAAACACATACTTGCACACAAATGCACAGGGACATGAACACACACAAGCTGAACACAGATTTCCCTAATGTAGGGTTGGAAAAAATAAAATTTCCAGGATTGCCACGCTTTATCTGCAGAGAATTATGATTAAAAGCTGCATAATGCCAAGCGGAGCTGCAACTTCCCTTTGTGATTCTCCGCCCTGTTAGAAATTCTGCTGGTACGGCTGTTATTTTGGCACCCTCCCAACCGTATTTGACCCATTAAATTAGCCACATTGGTTGATATGGTGCCATGCTAATGTTGAGGGTTTCTCTCCATCGGGTGCACAGACTCCTGGCACCCGGTATTCTACTCTGGCTGTGCAAAAGAGGCTGTGCCACTGCTACCACACATCATAGAATATTAACCCTTTTCTGTTCCCTGGCAAATGCACCAGATGGCACAGCACAATAACAGCTGTCAATTTCAAGGCAGTGCCTCTTTGGTGGATTTTTTCCCCCTTGCTCTTTGGGACGCTGGGAGGATTTTTTAAGACATAATAAGCGAACTGATGTGCTGTTTCAGATCGTAATGAATCAAATGTTACAGCGGAGCAAGAAGCGTGTTTCCTCCCTGGGAAACCACAGAGGTGTTACAGAGCGAGTGCAACAGTCAAAAACACACACACAACACACACAACCAGGGATGGAGCTGTGGAAGAAATCTTGCACATTGAAATGTACGGCACCAGGTTGAGGTTTCCCCTCCTTCCACCCGAGCGATCCTAGCAGTCATGAGATGAGGTCCCTGGTGCCCCCTCAGCTGCCACTCTAGTTAAATTAAAACTGAGGCCTCCAAATACATTCCTCATTGTGGGCCTAAAGCGCAGGAAAGTTGTATTTGGCCCAAGTGGCGGCTGGGGAATTGTCCCCCTAACCCAGTCCCATTCGCCTTATTTACATGATAAAAGCTGGAGTCAGGACAGGCTCCGGGCTGTTGAGGTTTTTTTTTTCTTTCATTTATTCATTTCTTTACCAACATCACTTCTCCTTCATCAGAGGCGAGTGACGAAATGATAGTAGCAATTTAGATTTAGTTTAACAGGCTCCCTAGAAAACAGGACAGGGAATTGCCTCGGTGCCTGCCACGTGCCTCCACCTACGTCTCTCCCTCCTGAATGAGACGGAGCAAGAGTGTTTTACATACCTCTTACTGCCCGATCATGTTGTGATTCACCAAACATGGGGCTTTCCCAGTCAATGTTTTGAATGCCGCCATTTCTCTCGTACTCTCACTCTCAAGGGGACTCAACCTGCTTTGAGATTACAAGAGTATGAAGAGCGTAATATGGATTTTTACCTTAGTCTCTTCTTCAGTTCAATCAACTGAATATCTTCAGCTGGAGTTATGAAAGGCAGACACAAACTGTATAACTGTCACAGAGGTCATCTATCCCTCTCATGCTGTGCTTTGTAACTCAATTTCCCACCTGGCTTGAGCTGGGGGCGACGCACAGAAGTCAATTCCAATAGCGACTCCCCAAAGTGCATGTCCAATCGAGAACTCTGCAGTTTAACCTGAACGGACTTCATCAATCGCAGAGTTGAGGTAAATCAATTTCGAATTGACCTAAGTCCCAGCACTCTCTCAGGTGACACTGCGTTGTCTATACGTGCTGGCTGTCCGCACCTGACTCTGCTAAACGAATCTGACTTAATGACATCACACTGGAGCGTATAACTGCCGTGCTTGGCAGCCATCCTCGCTCTCTTTCTTCTCAGTGAGCCTTTTATGCCACAGGTTTCTGGCCCGAGGCTAAGGGGAGAGAAGTGCAGTCAGCGGGAGGTAAAATCCATACACATCTCCCGAGATCTCATCACACTCATCAGTGTAAGAACTCATATAATCCTGCTAATGTCTGCATGCCTGTCAATAGCAGCTCTCGCTGAGACAAAAGTGTCCTAATTAGAAAATGAAAGTGCAAACACACTTTATCTGTCTGTGTGTTTGTGACAGAGGGAGAGAAAACAAGATGATGAAAAGCTAGTTTATGTGAGGAGAACACTGGAACACACACATCATCGAATTTGCATGAGTGCACCGTCTATTTGTAATTTTCATAATTAGCAGTATACCTTCCACATCTACAAACGCCCTCTTCATATCCCCCCTGCCATTTCTCCCGAATGGTATCCTCCCCCTTAAAGATTAATTGAAGCTGGGATAAAACAAAATGGTTCCCAGGGGGTGGCCCACTGTTTGTTATTCATGTGGGTCTGAAAACAGCAACAGTAAATCCTCTAAGTTGTTGTTAAGCTGGGGATATTACCATATGTGTGCCATTTCCATAGACTGACAGCTCCCTCTGGATCAACTGGGGACTATTGATCTTGCAGCACTCCATTTCAAGTTAATTGTGCTTGAAATGAGGTCCACACTCCCAGGCATACCTTTGTTTGAAAGGTGGATATTCATTTTTATTTGGCAGGATGTTGATATCAAAGACACAGGATATATTCTATATTTAGTTTATGTTTACCCTGCAGAAGCAGTTTCTCTTGCAGTGATTGGTCAAACAGTCAAAAAGTGATAATAGGCTGAAGAACGTTTGGTTTTAGTCGTGCGTTTTTCTCAGCTGTGATTGGACAGAAATAATGCTCCTCCTACACCAGGAAAGTGGGCAATAGGAAGAGGAGAACATCATGTTCATCATGCCGTAGAAAATATCAGCTCTTTTTGTGCAGTGGAGAGGGATCTTAAATGAAAGTTATGATTTCTTATTGACTTCAGTCATGGAGAAGAGAGGATGAGAGTATTTTATATGAGAGAGTCTGATGTGGATATTTGTACAGAGGTGTTTTTCTTAACTACGTACTTCTCATCTGCTGTTTTTGAATAAAGTGCCTGATTAATTGCTTCTACTCACACTTTCCCACCGACTGGCTGATGCACAAACAAACAATCACTTGAGCCAGTATTTCATCTACTCATTTGCAGCGATTATTCAAAGAAAAAGCCTAAACAGGGAACCCTGAAAGCTACTTATGTGAAAGTTCTTAGGATTTTCCTTCTCCCAGCCTTGTTTAGTTTTAAATCCTAATCAGAGAGAAACTGTCTGCTTTGCAAACTTGTGCCAGACTCACAGGAAGGTGAACCTTATTGCTGGAGAACACAGAAACAGACTGAAAGTTTCACAGCTTTGTGGCTACTGTACGTACAGTATAATCCCTGTCATGATTAAGTGCAAATCGGATTAGCATATGTGACATATGTGTGTTTTTACAGCTACTTTTGACAGCCCAGCAGGAACAGAGTGTGAGAGGTCGACTTCCAAGGAATGAAGCAAAGTACAACCTCATTAAGACAAAAGAGAAAACGGTGAGGTAAGCTCTGTTACAGCCCAAATACTGCCACTCTCACTGATTAAACCTCTCAGTCTCAACTGCATCATAATCCTGCCTGGAACTCGTGGAGGCGGGTTCTTTGGGAGGAGAAAAAAAAACATTCAGAGAGGACACCAAATGAGTGTCGGTCCCAATCTGAAGGCCATCTTGGAATATTCCCATTGCTTGTTCCTCCAAGGCAAAGAGCACTTTGCTGGGATGAGAGAGGATGCAAATTCCATCTTCCCCAGTAATCACTCCCATATCAGTCTGATGTCCCTGACTGTTGCTGGAGCCATATCTGTTTGCAATATCAGACCACAACAAATAAAAGGTGTGTAATAGAGGACATTAGAGGGGCCAGTGCATGGAGGCAGGATTTAATTTGCATGGCAGATTAGCCTTCTAGTCCCACTGGTGGGGGCACAGCCTCAGGGGCAAAGTCACCCCTTTTCTCTTTTCCTCCATCTCTTTTATTCCTTTATTAATAGGATCTAGTCTCTTCAAATCCATTAAGTCAACTGAGTAGGCCCATATATAATCTGATTTCAAATCCAGCATGAAAATGCTTAACCAGTGGCCCTGGCTCCTTGCTGGTTTTCTTCTTCAGGCTACTAGAGGGTCCCATGATAGAGGCAGAAGCAGATGAGATGGCAACACTGGACGGGGATATACACGAGGAAAGGAAAGAAAACTGTCCTCTAAAGAAAAAATGGGGACATTAGTAATTTCAGTAAATGCCCCAAAACAACATTTGTTTACGTTCAAGTAACAAAGCCCTCTGGTGGCTGTAGGACTAATGGTCAGGAGCAAATTAAGAACATCGTTATAGATCTGCAGATGCAGGAGGTCAGGGTTGACGGATTGGTGGACAAAATTTTGGACTTGCTACCAGATTACTTCCTTTAGTCAGCACTTCATTCTTTGAACCATGGCCACATTCATTTCCTGATCTCATTCAAGTGGTTATTATTGTAACCTTGATGAGGTTTTCTAATAATGTTGAGATCCTAAGCCAAATCATGATCTTTCCCCAACCCTAACTAAATTGTTTTTATACCTAAATCCAGTTGAACCTTACCAATACTTGCGTAAGACCAAAAGTAGTATTTCTTTTTGCAAATGTGATTTACTACGTCCAGTTATTGTATGTAACAGAAAAGGCTTCTGTAGGGGAAGGTACAAATAAGGCATTTTGCATTTGCAGTTTGGTAAAAAAAATAAAGAAGCAGACAAATCTTACTGAATCATCCACAAATTTGATGTTTTTTCAGCCAGCCCCTGCACTGTCTGTAAAATGTACTGCATGTGCATTTACAGAAGGCCAAAGAATCCCTGAGTGTTGTGTACAAAATATATACATGTCACATCTTCTGGGCTACCTATTTCCAAATCCCAGTGGAAGAGAGGGAGATTGAATGAGGAGGGGAGAGTGTGCATGTGTGTGTGTGTGTGTGAGTGTGTGAGTGTGTGTGTGTGTGTGAGAGAGAGAGAGAGGGAGAGAGAGAGGGAAAGAGAGAGAGAGAGAGAGAGAGAGAGAGAGAGAGAGAGAGAGAGAGCACGGCTGGAGGCTTTTTGGTCTCTGCCCTCTGCGCACTGGCCTGACTGGGGCCAAGTTTCGCCTCAGTGCCCCGGCGAGCCTCAGCTTTGCACAAGCAGACAAATACACACACACACGCACAGCTGGGGTTACCAGTTATTAGACAGCAAAAGGAGAGAGCCAAGTACACACTTTCACAAAATCATGCATTCATAAATACATTTACACACCCTGAACTCTTCCCTCTACAACACATAACTGAGTGACATGGAAGCGAGCGGCTTGACAGCTTGAAATGCTGCATAAAAGGTGCAGCGATTACAAATACAGAGAGACGGTAATGAGCCGCAAGGGCTCTCAAAATCTGTCAAAATGCTGAATGAATTTATGTATTTTGTGAAAATAATTTGTTTTCTAAAACAGCACCTTTAATGATAAAACTTCATTTATCTAATCTAAAATCATTTTGTCATTATTTATCTGAGCTGCCTCATTTGAAATCATCATCCACAGGTGACTGCGGGGGTTTCTTCTGTATTGACTTTGAAAGTTCAGCTCAAGTCTGCCAAATTCATGATATCCTTCACTATAGGTACATTATGAATCTTGTGATGTCAACCTTGAATTACATCTGTGCAAGCTCCCCCACACCCCGCACCCCAATCCACATCTTATTAACATAGAAGGCAACAGCAGTAGCAACAATGTTTTGCTAACAGTTCATGCATTACCACTCGGGGGAGGGTTAGCACCATGCATCCCTGCATCTCAAACACACACGCATGTTCCCCAGTGTGATTCGGTGTGAAAAAAAAAAAAAAAAACATAACACAACACTGCTGATCAGAGCTGCTCAGCCCGCCTGCTCTGCACTCAGGGCCCCTGACAGAAGCAGTGATGTTTGAGATGCAGGGAGCCCGGAGTTTGTCCATCACTGATTAGTAAAAACTCAGACTCTTCCTGCCCAGCTGCAGTTGATATGTGCGTGTGTGGATCTTGACACAAGCTTATTCTTACAATAAGATATAAGTGGACACACACTAGAGTACATGTAAACAAAGACGCACAAACACGTGTGAGTGAGGCGCGTGTACACACAGACAAATGCTCTGCAGTGCGCAGGAGCTGTTGTTTAATTTGTAAAACACTGCTCGGCAAAGCTGAAGCAAAGCAGGCAATTAGAGGCTCCTCTTCCTGAGCACTTGACTGTATTCCTTTAACCTTTGCACAATGATTTATGTCAAAGGATTTGTCACCTTCGCAGTGGGGCCTTCACACACAGCTTTTCAAAACACACAATAGGGGAGAAGGAGGGGAAAAATCCTCCTGTGAGGATTTTGGAACTTATATAACTCCCAATTATCAAAACTTCTTGCAGCCTTTGCAGGCCTCCCCTCTGTTTGTAAGACTCACAAAATATCTACAGTGCCACTGAAGAGTGTATAATGCCTGTGTGCCCACATGACTGGCGAAAACACTCCTGCTCTTTCTGCCCCGCTGAGTCCTGCTGCATAATGGGGGTCTTGAAGGCTCTGGGCTCAGAGCAGGCCTGCCTAACAAAGCCTTGGTGGCTTGCAGCAGACAGGAGAGTGTGTTTGCGAGCCGGTTGCCAAAAACTAATTTTCAGGAGGTTTTCTGTGGGATGCAGTGGCAGCAGCATGACAGTGTGAGGTTTAGATATCTTGGTGAGCGGGGAGGGCTGGGGTTGAGATATGTAGGTCTTTTGTGAAGGTCCAGAGAGTTGGTTCAAGAAGAGGAAGTTCACAAATTGGTAGTTGAGAATAAATTTCAAAAGTAAGTTGGGTTTGGCTTTTTTTTTTTTTTACTTTTTAGTTTGTTTCATTGCAATTTGTAAATTCCCACCACTTCATTGAGCAGTTTTTGGAATTAATTTCAGATTAACCACACTAAGAAATCCACTTTCACCAGCCCGCCAGCTAGTCCCGTATTTATTTCACTCGCTCTGTAGCCATCTCTCATGAGTATTTTCATCCTCTATCCCCTCACCATTCACTTTCCCTTTTGCCCACAGTAATGTACCTGTTTACCTGATGGGTGGTCTTGAGCTGGGCTAAACTAAAGCCCCAGCCCCTGCAATCTAAGTGTAGAGTAGCTGCTAATCCGATTTCAGGAAACAGCCAAGCCCCCACCTTCCTACCCTCCAAACCCCCCTTGCTTTTCACCATCCCTGCTTACCCCTTCTCCTCAGAGAGGGAAGGAAATAAAAGAAAAATGAGTGACAGTGAAGGAGACGGCTGCAGGAATATTCAGACTAGGAGTTTAGTTGTTGGGGCATTTTTCAACAGGTCTTAAATAATTTAGAACTATGCAGCCATACAAAAACAACAGTTTTATAAGGACCTTTAATAAGATGTAACACTGAGGACATACTACCTGCTCGCCGACTGGCCTCCCCTCTCAGTCCACTCTGCCCTCTCTGGGACGTTACTGAGGCCAAACATAAAGCAGTGTTTCATGGTGCTGGGGCTTATCTGGCCTCTGAAAGTATGTGAGACATGCCAGGAAACAAAGGAGCGTCTCTGCACCCACTAGCAGGGTGAGCATATCCCTTTCACAGGCCACACATCTCCCCGGCCTTACTTGTGTGACACGCTCATGGTGGTTTTCAGTGGAGAAGGTCCACACCTGGAAAGAGACTGACCAGCACGGCACACCGACCACTGCCGACGGGAAGAGGCAGCAACCAGACTCAGTATCAGTCTCCAATATATCGGTAGTCTTTTACAACTTGTCTGTATTTATTTCAAGCTGCAGGCACTGTTGATCATTTTTAACCCAACATGGTTAAACAAATTCAATGGCCAAAAATAAATAGTTAAAGTTTTCAGTTTTGGTTGAAATGATTTTTTTGTATCTTTGAAAGGTTATATCCTCATGTCATATACTCACTTGAAACCTATCACAAGACAGGAGTTAAAAGCAAAGTAAGGTAAATCAATTATTTAATACTCGAACCACTCCAAGACAGACATTTAACTTCCGCAAAGGTATAAACATATTTCCAGTGAAATGTAGCAAAAGTAAAAATAAAAATTCTCGAAAAAGGCCACTGTTAAATTCTTAATGGATGTCCTGCAAGAAGCATTTTAAGATAAAGTATTTTATTTTCTGAGAACATGGCCTCTACAGAGTAACTAATAATTATAAATACAGAGAAGAAAAATAAGTGATGGAGTAAAAAAAAAAAGATGTATTCAATGGTAGTGCTGAAGTAAAATCATCAGTACCTCAAAATTTCATATCGCACTTGAGTGAACTGTATGTACTTTTCTACTTTCCACTGCTGCCCAAAGAGATAGCAAAGAGGGTTGTACAAATGCTTCCAATTGTGTGACCCATATATACAGCCTCGCTGTGAGGAGAGAAGTGGGCCAGAGTGACAGTATATACGTGGAGGCTGGAGTCAGACTCTGCTCACCCTGAGGAAAGCATGGCCTCAACTGGCCAAACATAAGCAGTACAACCCACAGCACCTCCCAGCTTTCCCTCCATCTCTACACACAAATGCAACATGAAACCCCAAGAATTATACAGATGAAAAAAACCCTACTGATTGACGAAAACTTGATACAATTAAATATATGTAGTGATATCAGAGTCGCAGACAGATTTCACTTTGAAGGTACATAAAAGCAAAAAAAAAAATGCTATGCCATGCTACTGACATGAATAAATCTGCTGTGGTATATCTGACACTATGAAATCCCACAACACACTCACACACACGGTGGTGTTAGGACAGCACTGTGTGTGACATGAGGGGATCGGTGTCATCGTGTCACAGCTGATCCCTTGTGTACTGTCAGACAGCAGAGACCCCCGGGGCCCTCCTTTACTGCTGAGAATACAACAGTCCATACGGCATCTGTCGTACCCACTGAAACACAAGCAAGCGTGTGTGTGCCTGTTTGTGCATGCATGTGTGTGTGTGTGTTAGGTTGTGCATTTCTGATTCTGCCCCAGTGAATTATCCTGCAATGCTGAATTTCAGTGAAATGCTTCTCCCATACCCTCACCCGACCTCCTTCGCCCACCCTATGCACTTTTTACACAGCTCACCCTAACCTGCCAGCCACCTGCCGTTGTGGCTGCCCTACCTGATAAGCCCCATTCTCCAGAGTTCCTCCTGTGTTTATTTGTCCCGTCTTTAACGACAAGTCACTCTGGTTGTAGCCACTGATGACCCTGGTCTAGCAGTTGCAGCCACAGTAGGATTGCTCCATAAACGGTGAGTAAAGACTAAGTGTCTGGGGGTTAAAAGCCTCCACTGTCACAAACAAAGGTAAGTAACGGTGACTTGGTTGTGATTGTGGTAGGGCTTCTGTTCCTTCTGGTGCGACTGCTTCCTCAGATTCCTCTTAGGGAGAGTGAGGCTTTGCTTTCTCTATCTATATCGTCAAGAGTGAGAATTGAACACCATGAAGACAAAAGAGAAAGAATGTGTTTTTTTTCTTTTGTTTGTGTGTGTGTTCTTGCAAAACTTTTGTGTCTTAAATAATTTTTTAGTCATGGTAGAAAATCAAGGGAAGGGAATGTCCAGGCAGAAATACCTAAACAACGACTGACTGGATTGCTATGAAAGTTTGTACAGTCATTTAACGTTTCCAGAGGATCAATCCTACTGAACTTTATGATCCTCTAACTTTTTCTCTGGTGCCATCACTAGGTTAATGCTTTTAGTGTAATATTTTGACAACTATTGAATGGATTTACTTCAGGCCTCTCAACATGAATCATGCGAAATGTATTGATCCCTAAACTTTTGGTTCAGCACCACCAAGACACTTACACAAAATATTTGGTTAATGACTAAACTGGTAATACTGTGCCATTTATTTATTAAATCTGTAACTGTTTTAAAGCCTTCAAACTCAGTAAACAGTGAGCAAAAAGGCCAACCTCTTGTGTGTTTAACCACTGTGTCTTCATCAGGGCGACTGAGAAAAGTGCTGATCTAACACTTCTATAGTTGCTGTAAAGAGAAACCTCTTGAGAGGGCACCAAGGAGCTCAGTCCACTCCCTGGGTAGACACAGGCAGAATGCTCCAGATTAACTGGTTTTCTTAATGTCTCCTCTCTGGCGAAGTTTCTTTCAGGCGGCTGAGAGGCAAACAGGCCCCGGTGAAAGACTCACTCCCCATTAGTGGAGGTAAATGGCTCTTCTGTGAGCAACCGGTTAAAGCAGGGTGGGATAAAGGCCTCTCCACGCACTTCTTCAGCCAGATTAGAGAGGGGACTCTTGTCTCGAGGACGTAAATGTTTATACGTGCATAGGGGAGCACTCTACCGTACAAACCGCAGCAGTGTCAGTGTTACGTTCATCATCTGGAATTCACACGGCTCAGGTCGTCAGTGATGGAAAAGCTCATTACGATGCACTTCATTCTACGTGTAAACAGCTTGCATGAAGCAGAATATTTTCAGTTTAAAATTCACCTTAATGTGATGATATAATCACATGAAACTAGATTAAATAAATAGTATACATGCCATGAAACTCTTCTAACTATTTCAAATGCATCGTTTTAAAAAATGGTAATAGAAGAATTCCACAAGACTGGAAAAAATGTTTAAGAGTAAGGTTGAAAGAATTGTTTTGCAGTTTTGTGTTATTATGAGTGTATAAATGTAAAATCATTTTGAAAAAAAGTTTTTTTTTTCTTGAGCATCCAAACTATATCAATCCATTTCTCTACCAGTTTTTCAACTCTCTCTCTCTTACTTCTTGAGGAGAGAGGGAAAAAAATACTGCACCTAATCGCAGGCTCATTGCTTCCTTGCCAGCTACCAGCCCCTGATTGCATTTCAGCCGAGAAGTAAATACTACATGCTCAGTTACCAGGTGAAATCAAGCAGGCAGATGTGTCTGCAGCCTCAGTAGACACTCGTTGGACCCTGCTCCTGTCTACCTGTGCCACAGAGTTTCTAGCCAAGTCAGCTGATCCATGTTGCTGAGTAGGTATATGAGAGAGAGAGAGAGAGAGAGAGAGAGAGAGAGAGAGAGAGAGAGAGAGAGAGAGAAATTCATGAAAAGGTGGGAATCATTTAGCTGACATTTTAAGAAATACCCATGAAATACAGATGTAGGATGATGAAGTTGTGGATAAATGCAGCTCCAATAAAATAATAAATCGAAGAAACACTGACAAACTGCACTCCATCAGGCGTGTTTGTTATGAGGAGCCTACAAAGGAAGAAGGCAACAGAGGTATGTTTGCCAGAGAAGGGGTGAGAATACAATAGCCCTCCTTCCAAGGGTCTGTAACCATAGACTCTAATAAAGTCAGTGCCTGCAAATAAAGAGCCACAGCGCAGCTCGCGTTACAACAACAAGGCCGGCATTATACAACTGGGCTCTGTTTTGAAGTACGCCACCAAATGAGTAACAAACAGAATACAATGCACGTCATCAAATATTGATGCTCTGGTAATAATGTATATTTTTTCTCATTTGTAGAACAGCTGACAATGAATTGAAATTGCTACTGCATAGTTTAAATACTTCCATGTAGTGATATGTGAGGTTTTTTCCCTCCTTACAGGTGGTTTACTGACTAAGAAAGTGACTGTATCAACTTTATGCAATTGTCATTCATTAACATAAATAGACAGGTGTAGTATCGGTGAAAACCTTGAACTACTAACTTACAATGTTATGGATTATTAACACTCACATTTAAAAAAAAAGAAATAAAACATGAGATTGCTAGAGACAAACAACAATTTATTTGCAGAACAACTTACAATCATTTAATTTACTCCTTTTAATCTATTTGAATTAAATGTCAGTATTAATGCAAACAAGGTGTGGTTAAAACACTAAAATGTAACAATGGTGAGATCAAGTAGATTTTCCTTTTAATGATAACTTTCCCACATAAACACTTGGCTGTATTGTGTCAATAGTTCCATCCAGCCTGAGTTTGAAGGAGCCTCTCTTTTCAGATTTCAGGCCTCCCTGCTGTTAAAGGTTGTGACCTTGCTTTTTATTTTTCCCGGGGCTGTTGGGTTAATGAAGTAACAACAAACTGGGCCTGTGGCTAATTTGGAGTGGCACTTCCTGGCCCCTCCTGTCTCCACGAAGACGTATTTCATTTTCTCTTATCTCTGCCTCGGTCATGTGGCTTTCCGCATGGACGCCCATGTCTCCCCCAGTTGCACGACTAATGGAAACTTCGTTAATGTCATTAATCTGCAGACCAGGACATGAACCAAACACGTTTAACCTCTCTGGGCAGGCCTCTGCCACTGAAGCTGCAGTGACTGTCCACACACTCTTGTACTTGTAGCTCTCTGTGATGTGGAACCATATGAGATTCACTTGTCCACATTGATTGTGAGATTAACATGGGACTAACACAGGAAAGATTATGCAGAATAAACTTGTGTTTTAATTGATCCACTGATACTAAAGTTTGACTGGTAAGACAAGTGTATGAGAAGATTTCTGAGAAGATTCCTGCACCCCTCAGCTGACAATGAATATCTATCTCTTCTAATCAGCCTCACTTGAGTTAACGGGTGTTTATAAATGACAGCACTCTCACTTCCACTGTGCACATTTAAACAATGGTAATGTCAAAAGACTCCTTAATGACTAATCAGGTGGCTGTGATTCATGCCTCATTCAAAGCCCTTATTCACACATTCCACCAGCTCCATGAATGGACACTGTCAGCCCCACATGTCATATACTTTCATTCATAAAGAAGAAAACAGGAGAGGGGGTGCATGGTTGAAAAAAAAAGGAGGAATCTCTCTGGTAGGATGGGTAACCCAGGGGACATTTTCTTTTGTGTGGTGCTCAGCTTATGGGGCCAAATGCCAGCAGGCTTACCTCCACACTGTCTGTCTCTGTGTGTCCCCCTTTCCTTTGCACACAGTAATTAGGAGGATCTTAATGGAGAGGGGGTTTATTAGTGTCTGAGGAAGGCTTTAAAAGTCACTTTAATTAAGGGGGATTCTGCAGACAGCTTGTGTGGCGATGTCACCCGTTTTATAAAATCCTTGTTTGGGCACAACAGGAAAATAGAAGTGGGTCTTTAAAAGGAAGGGAAAAAAAGGCTTTCCAGGGGAAGGCCGTCTAGACCTGCGGTCAGAGACAGAATAGATACACTGACCCTGGCTGAGCATTAAGATGACGGTCATTATCTGACAAGAAATTCCACGAGTGCAAGAAAAAAAAACATCCAAACAAACAGACCGCCCCTCTCAAACTGTTTCACTCAAAAGATAACCTCGCCGCTAAAATTTTGGGGGGGATTAATTTATTCTCAGCATATCCGATGGCCATTCATGCAGGATATAAAATCCTAGATTATTTCCTGCTTGGTTAACCCGCATCCGGCCAGTCCCTCTCACAAAGCCATTCTAATGTTGCCATTAGTTATGCTCCTCTGGTGGCCAAAAGATTGATCCCACAGACTTGGAATCCAATAAATGTGTACGTGAATGGCAGAGGGAGATAACATGTTTCCCACAGATAACGCGAGGGACCGATCAGTGCTAGAAACACGATTGGAAAAAGATGATTAATGATAAAACAGTTGAAAATATCCTCAATGTCAAATTCACCTCTATATTTTTCAATTGGATTGTCTTTTTTGATAAAGAATAAAGAAAAAATGATTGGGGAGCGTCTTGGTCAGACCAAAAAAAAAAAAAAGGAAACTACAATCCCAACGACGGCAAGACAATACACACTCACTTATAAAAGCTAGTGTTGTCACAGACATCATGGGGCTATAAAAGTAGAGTCTTCCACAATAACTGCAGCTGCTGAGAGCCTACAGAGAGGATCTGATAATGGGCCCGAGGGGAAACGACAACGTGCTCAGGGACCTGGGATTGTCAGGAAGACAGATAAGAAGACACAGGAACAGGTTATCAGCTAGTTTATGAGGTGTCACTCTGCTCAAACACTCACCTGTTCTGCTGGAAAAAATTATAGAATCACAAACAGGCATCCTGTTAATTCACGCAGGGATCTCTCTGTTATGGATCATATACATCCAGACATCTTTCACAACTTTTAAACCATGGCTTCTACACATATTTTAGATGATTTCATATAGGATTATGTCTCTTTTTTTTTAACATAAAAATGTGTTTTATTTTTATTTGTCTCAATATGGTTGTGAGGATATTAAAGCCAAAAATGGTGTCTAAACTGAGACACATTGTTGATATAACACGCAACAGTCTGGCATCAAACTGAGGAAATGACTAACAAACATACTCAGAAATTGATGCTGTGCTTCAAAACAAGCGAAAACAACAGTCTCATGGGACTCAGTGTGTCCAGAACTGTTTTTTTACAGTCTTTAACAATGTTATAAGAAGATACTGTCATGCCTTGATTCTTATAAATACAGAGATACATCCAAGTGCACTGCTGGATGAGTCAGTCGTCACAACGCACTCCTTCATTGGCCCCAGTAATTCAACAATGCAGTGATTTTTCAGTTGTATAAGGTTAATTTTACACTGAGCTGTGGAGTCTTTTTTGAATTTCTTTGTGGTATTTTAGAGTGGAAAATACTCTTGTGTCATGAAAAACGAATGAGCTGAGAGCGCAGCCTGACTGAGACAAATGGCAGCTGACCTGGGAGTACACAGAGGATGACGTGCCTCGTGGCGCTACTGGACAGGTGCTTTCAAAACACTTCCTGTGTAGATGGAGAACGGTGGCGTCACTGCACCGTTTGCCATTCTTAAAGAAAGTCAGAAAAGAAAGAAGCTTTTGATGACAATACCTTTCATGAACCAAGAATATAGCGAAATACAGCAGAGCGAATACTTCCTATGAGTGGTATTGTACTTCTTTACAGCATTTAGTTAAGTTACTTTGCATAAAATTACACAGACTGCTTCATTCATTCATATGCAGCCGACAGAATGGATGACTACAGTGTGTATTTTATTTTTAATGCATTTTCCACAAAGAAATCATTGTAAACAATAAGAGTCAACGCCAATTTCTCTTTTCCAGTGACTTCTTCCATACATGATAGCGATCACCACATCATGAATAATTTAAGTGTATTCTGTTATCATCTCTAAGCAGCTTGTCCATAACACTAATGTACAGGGAACATATGCTTACTGAGATGGTTCATTGCAAAATATTTCTAAAAACTTTGTCATATCACTCGCACTGCATTATAGTTTACTTTTACATTAAATACGCATAGTTACATGACATGCCTCAATGTGCAGACCATGAAGCCACTAAATCGGAGAGTGTGTTGCTTTCCGTTAAAAAAAAATTAATTAAATAAATGAAATAAGCCCAGCCCAACTGTGGACTGCTCAACTGCATGGTAGATTCACCAGATTTTTTATCATTATTCTTTCACCCACATAAATGATCAAAACAAATGACAATCCCTGTGCAAAGAAGAGACGGAGCCCACAAAAGGGAGTCTGACAGCCATTTCCACAACAGATGTTTTTACAGAGGGGTGTCTTCTCTCCGCTGAGCAGTCTCACACATGAGAGACCCCCAAAAGCTTCAGAGAAACGTCCAGAAAACCAACATGTAAATTTGTAACTGCCATGTCTCAGACTAGCGGGCCCACGCCAATATTACTTCTTTGGGGAGAAAAAAAAACACTGGGAAAAACAAGAAAGAGTCATCCAAATATACATATCAGTATGGATGATTTAAAAAGGCGGTGGTATGGGGGGATGTTGGAGAATTAGAGCTTCAATATCAGAAAAAGACAACAGACGACATCGTTATGTGTTATCATGAAAAGATAAGTCCCTATTGATCCAGGTTGTGGGCAAAGGCTGCACTATTGACAGGAAGACAGAATATGTCGGAGGGGCAATATTTCATACATTTGGCCTGTTCACTCCATCACCGTGAGAGGGTGTTTTTCTGGGCTGTATATAATAACACGTGTGCTCTTTATTTCCCTCAGATCAATGGTAATGCGAGGGGGGCCACACAAGATGGATGCCACGGGCAAGTTAACCTATCGACTGCTGAACAGAGACACGCAGACTACGACAAGGGAGACCATCCCACTCACTGATATAAACCTAGGCTAGTTGGGTTTGAATTGCCCTACATATTGCATCCAACTGTTGTACCTTATTATTACTAACTAACCTTTTTTTTACCCTCAAAAATGTAACATTTTACAAAGCCACTATTATGTTGTGGTTTTAAAAAATGTTCATATATAATATGTAAGTGTGCGGGAGGGGAGGGAATAAGTGGTAATGGGCTGCCTGGTGACCACTTCCTGGAGACAGTGAAGGAGGCAGACGGGAGGGCAGGCTAGCCCACACAGGTGGCCCGGATCTGGATCAGGTCAGCCGCGCCCTCGGACAACTAGCCAGCTAATCTCACGCTCGTGCTCCAAGTCCTTTCAACTCTATAACCTGCAGCTCATGGTAGAAAAAAAATTTAATTAAAAACATACGCAAACTTTGATATCACCAGTGTTGCTAATACTGCACTTGACTAAAAAAAAAAAGTCTACACAATAACGTTTTGAATTGAACGACCTTCAAAACCAAGCAGAGAGAGGTGAGATTATTAGTAAGTCTTAGATTTCATTAGAGATGGGTTTTGATTGTGGAGGAGGTCTTATATTGTGAAAGTTTCAATTAATTAAACTGTAGTGTGCTTGAATTCACTCTGTAAATGCACCTTTTGTGATGCTTTGGAACAGATATGTTAAATTTTTTAACAAATTCTCTCTCCAAATAATATGCTGATCCCATCTCTGCTGCACAGGTGATTCAACTGTAATTCTGTGCCTTTCTATTGTGGATGAAATGCTACACATTCACTAAGAAAATACAATAAAATCCAAATATGAAGTCACTCTGGCTGAACTGCAAATCGAACGTTAATAGAATAATACTGTTCCAACAGACGGCTCCGAGCATTATTGTCTAAAGTTGGGTAAAGGGTAATTAATTTGGCAGTAAATCATTCAGTGTTTTGGTGACTCTGATGAGAATTGTAAAATTCTTTCTTTCTTTTTTTTTTTGCTCAGACATCCCCCCTCCGCCAACCCCCAGTCCCTATTGTCTGTGTGAAAATGGAAATCTGTGCCACCAGTACAATATCCACATTATGTGCCCTGCCTCGACATTGTTGCATGACATGCTTGATTGTGCCCTGGCATATAGAAACAGAAATGAGTAAACATACCATTAGCACATATTATGGTTTGTCTTCCACTTACATTCATGTCGAATGTTTGACTTTATAAGTTTTAAAAAGATTTATTCTATGTTTGAATAAAATACCTCTTAGAAGTTTGCAAAGCAAGTCTTTTATCTTAAAGCAGAACACATTCATTCATTTCCAAACTCATTTTGCTCTGGACAAACTGACTCTGTCTAATTTAAAGTTACATTATATAACTTCAATAAAAAATATGCAAACATATTTAATTATCTTTTTTACACATGCACAAAGCAATCACAGGTAATATAGATTTAAACTAAACCATTCTACTTGTTTGTGCCTCTCTCAGTGGTGATTTTAAATAATAATGTAGCTTGAGGCTAAAGGTTCAATGTGTTCCTTGTTATTATTGAAGGTGTATGCCATTTGTATACATTGATTTAACTTATTGTGCGGTTGAGTGTTTGTCGGTGATTATACATCTGAATGCCTGTATGTTTCTCAGGATGTTTGTTTCTTGCGATGCTGTTTAAGGAGGTGTGCAGCAAAACTAAGACAAACAGCCCAAAAGAATATTTCAACCTTTATCATAAATGTTCCTACTTTCATCTGAGAGATTTAGCTCTTTATACATTTTAGTTCAGTTAAACAAGAGCTGTTCTCTTTTACAAAGTGTTACTAAGTACTAAATTAAACATACTTTGAAATTACGGCTGTGCATGCTTCAGTACAGGCCGTACATGCATGTATGTCCCCCTCTCTCTCACTCACAGGACGTATGGACTATTCAGATGTGTCGGACACTGCATGTACAAAGAGAGAATAAGAGAGTAAGAAAAACTGTCCAAACATAAATGAAGAGGAATTTAAGTCTCTGGTAGTCAAAATGAAAAATAATCTTTCACTACAACAATACTTATTTTCTGTATAAAGAAAATGGTGAACTCACAACCTGTTTTACAGAATAAACAGGGGTGTTTTAAAAAAAAAAAATCACATTAAGGACATGTCATTCCAAGACTCTCTTAACTGTGGTGTATCTCATATTAGCGGTAAATATCTTTTGTTGTTTAGTTTCTAGTGGAAGGTGTCAGAATAGTTGAGGTCTCAGAGACGTGTTTAGTGCCTGCTGTCACTGATAACTCAATGCTGCCACCTTGTGCCGGGACACCTTCTACATTAAAACGAAGGAAAAAGCAAACCAGTTTCTGCTTTAATCGGCCCGTCAGCATGAGTTAATATTTACCAGCGATGCAGGAAGTGTTCATATCTTTTAGTCAGGTATAAATGCTAATACCACACTTTACAAATACTCTGTTACAGCCCTGCATTGAAAATGTTATTAAGTATGGACGTATTATTAGGAAAATGTACCAAAAGTAAGAGTACTCAATGCAGAAGAATGTCCCCTGGACAGTTTTACTATTCTGATTACATTGTTAGATTTTTATTACTCATTCACTTATGTAAAAGCAGGCATGATTTTTCTGTTACTGGTTGAGATGGAGCACATTTTGAACTATCTTCATAGGTAATGATTGTTTTCCTTATGGATAAAGCTGCCTATCATTTTCTCCATAGACGCTTCTTCGTGTGTGCAGTGTGTCAGTGTGTGTTATATAGCTTGCGGGCTGTTCTCTGTGTCGGCTGTTATCGCACGTGGAGAAAACCCGAGATGCTCTCCTTTGCTGTACATTTTACACGCTCTGCCCCGATACCTCAGCCCCACCTGTCTAGCCATGAGCTCAGAGTTGAAACAGAGTTCAGCCAAGTTGAGAATTGTTCTTGCTTGTTTTATCAGCGGAGTGTACCATATTTCCCGATGAAATACTACAGCCGGCAAGAGATACTGCCAAGGGAGCCGGGGAACAATTGAATGGGCATTAATGATTTACAGGTACATATCTGCTATAATACCAACACAGGCGGAGGTAACTGAGAGCAGGATCTGATGACATCATTGATGTTGCCTCAGATAACACCTCGATCATCAACTATGTATGGATCTGGCAAAAGATGTAAGATAATGTCCAAGTGAGAGTAGACTATTTACTGGCCCACTGTAGGAGGAGACTTGTGTTCAGAGTATGAGTCAGGAAACACAGATGGGTCACAGAGAGCTTCACATTTATGGGCTAAATATCTTAAGTTGGCTGCGTGCTTAAGTGTAAGATTGTGACATTTTGAAAAAAAGAATCTGTAACCTTGAACAGTTGTTGGACACCACATATTAGATCGCAGATTTTCTTCTGAGTAGTATTAATAATGAAATCACATATTAATTGCTTATTTTATCTAAGTATGTCTTTGAGTGCTGCCTAAATTTTTTTCAGTTACCAAAACACAAGGAATAGTTTACTTACATTATCCTGTGATGTTTCATTGCCTTAAATGATCAACACATAAAATATGATATGTTAGGTGTATGTTCCTCTTAATTAATGCCCAGGTATGGGAATTTTCTCGATTGTTTGCCCACAACCAAAAGGAAACCAGGAAACCTTCACATTTGAGGAGCTGAAATCAAGAGAGAATTGAGAGAATATGAACGATTTTTCACCAAAAAATTAATACACTACCAAAACACTTGGTAGTTAATTTAGTAGTTGACAACTAATTCATTAATCATCTAATCAGGTCTTACTAACATTTTATTCTGATTGTGGGCTGTGTCTGTGACAAACAATATTGGTCAGCTATATTACTCTGTCATTTGTTGTTACTTCAAAAACTTCCCAGATCTCAGGGTGACATCTGTTAATGTGTTTTTTGTCTGATCAGCAGTGCAAAACCCAAAGATATTCAGTTTGCGCTGATAAAAAAAGAAAGCAGAAAGAGGGGGGAAAACACACAAAATCTTCACATTGGTGGAGGAGGAATGAGAAATTTCTGGGCATGATTTGTTTGAAAAATTATTGAAATCCATCATCACCTACAAGACAGTCTCTTGACAAAATATTTCAGATGTGAAAGAGTCACAGACAGGACAAAAGGACTTTTTCTGGTAATTGACAAAATAAAGGAAACAAAACATGTTAATCAGCTCGAATGTAATGCTGCACCATCTACTCAGTCTTGATGTATTTTGGGGTTTCTTTAAGACCATTCAAACAAAACTCTCTTTTTCATAAACCCTCTTGTTGTGTTCATTTGTTTGGGACAGCAATAATGTTTTTGGTGCACGTTTACTCATCCAGAAGCCAAAAACCAAACAAATCTTGATAAACCTAGTTTATAACTCAATGCAATAACTACACTTTTCTGTGTGACTATGTAACTCACCTCTCTTAGGTCATGGTGTCATCAGGATAATTAATTTACAGTGTTTCTATGAAAATGCACACTCAGACTATTTTTATGTACATTGGAAAAACTATAAAAGACAAAAAAGAGCTATAAAAGACATTGCATTTACATTAGATTTTTTCTTATGTTTGACATTTTTAAACATTTATTTACACGTCTTGTGCTGAGGATCACTTCAAATCGGAAAAAAGAGTATGTATATGCATATATATATGGTTTTTTATTGAGCAATGAGAATAATAAAACCAATTAAGCCAATTGGCCAAAGCAAGAAGTTTCACATTTAAAATAGATTTAAGACTTTAAAAAAGGGTATATTTGATCCACAACATAAAAGGGGGAATACTCAAAACGCATATTTTTATAAATGTAAAACACCTTTAGTCCCGCATATCATTTCACATCCGTGTTAATCAATAAATCCCAATAAGTTTCGAACCCATC
>JAOXYL010000039.1:12690925-12713570 GCA_028564955.1 Terapon puta
TTAATGAACATTTTTACGGCAGGTATACACAACAGTCCCCATTAAGGTTTGATATGTGGTCTGGTCCTTGGCTGGATGCTATACATGTTCATTTTATTATACTGAGGATATACCTGCTATATTGCTTACTTACAAAGGCAAGACTACAGTGGAAAAAAACAAAATTAAAGACAGCAAGAGTTGGATTGTTAAATATTTCTCAGTAACAGTCTTGACAAAATGAGGTGTATTTATTTTTACACACATTAAAAATCATTGCTCAAATATAATGGAAAACACTGTGGAACTCTCAGTAAATTCAGTGGTCATTTTACAGCACAACTAATTCACTTCTCAAGGGGTGAGCAAACTATTACAGCACTGTCATTTTTGGCATAATGAAGTGGAGGATCATGCCCCCCCCCCCCTAAATGTTGGCAAAATTAGTTGCTGGAGGACTTGCTTTTAAAGTTTACT
The DNA here is from genome assembly GCA_028564955.1 of Terapon puta. Lineage (NCBI taxonomy): Eukaryota > Metazoa > Chordata > Actinopteri > Centrarchiformes > Terapontidae > Terapon > Terapon puta. The sequence continues at coordinate 12,691,382 of JAOXYL010000039.1, forward strand.
CCAGCAGCAGTATCTTTATTTTTGATATAGATGTTTAGATTTGCAAAGTGTCTGATGTATTTGTTGTGAGGAGGCCCGTCGTGTGCTTTCAGGGTCTATTTACACGATGTTACTGTTAAGTGGTCCTCCATCACAGCCCCTTTCATCTCATTTGTGTTCTGTGCATTTTTGCTTCGCTTGTGATTGGTGGTTGTGGAATTCTTTGATTATGATTGGATTCTTATGATTCTTGTTAGTTATTAAGATAAAATATAAGTATAAATGGGTTGCTTAGGGGTTTTTCCTACTAGTATATACTGCTATTTGTGTTTCCCTTTGCATCTATTGGAGCAACTATAAGCAATTGTTTTTGATTGGTGGTATAATATAGTTTTCCTGAGTATACGTGTAACACAATCAAGCGTGGACATGTGTTGTTACTGATACTTGTCATTATCAGCAGCAATGTTGTCTTTGATTGTTGTGTGATGGTGTTACTGTGGAGCATCCATTTAGTCACAACTGAGTTTTAACCCTGCGCTATGAGAAACCGCTCACGCACAATTTATAGTAAATAAATACTAATTTTTGTAGATCACTCATACCGTGTGCTTTAAATTATTCACTTGTTTTATTTATGGTGCTGTTTTAATAGCATTACATTTTTTATGTCATAGCATGTGTAAGAAATCACATCAATCAGCAAAGTACAACTTTGCAAACAAACTTTAATCAGAGGAACAAGGACAGCACATAAGTTCAAAACAAAAGACAGGCATCCATCAATAAACCATGCCTCCATCTCTATGGACCTCTGTCAGTCTCACCTTTTAAAGCTGTTCAATGCCAGAGTGAAACCAAAAAACAAAATGTAAAAATTAAGTGCTTGCGACATTTAGTGCTGTGCCATTGTTAAGCAAGGCACTCATAGTAAACAGGGTTAACCTAGCAATAAAAGAAAGATCAAACATCAGTCTTATGTCAGGTCAGTTTTGTTTTTTTTACTGGAGGAAGTAGCCCTGTTCCATTGTTGTGAAGTTTGTAATAAACAGATATGCACATTATCAGTAATTTAGAGGTTGAAGCCCATCAGGCAGAAGAAAGTTGATGAAAACCAGCATGTTCCTGGTGAATTAAGGGTTTGGGTGTTTTTATGTTACTAACCGATTCATTCACTGTCAGATACTCAGCCACTGATTTTGTAAGTTGTTTTGGCACACACAGCACAACATGTGAAATGATCCTCCCTCTTTTCTTTAATGTACATTATATTACAACATTTCAAGAGAGCACTTTAAAGTTTAAACACTTAAAGGTCTTCAGAATATGGCTGATTGTAAGTCAAAATGAGTGCATTTCTCAGGATTAACCTACAGTAATCATAAGAGCAGGTTTTCAACTGGAATAAGCCTTTTGTGCACACTGCAGCGAAAACTTTCATCTCTGATCTGCTGCATTTTAAAACAACACATTGGAAACATGTATTGTATTGTAACCGGGTCAATACACGCCAAACTTAACATGCAACTGCAAACTTGACCACTAGATGGTACAATGTGTTGCACTGCCATGGCTGATACAGGAGCTGCATCCCAGCTGATGCTCCGGCTACTTCAGTCTGTCATTAACATTTTAGCATAAACCAATCATTCAAGCAGTTCACTTTTACAACAGTTTTAACCATCATATTCCCAAAGAAAACATCACTTGTAATTACTTAGAGAAGTAAACACAGTAAAATACAGTATTTTCTTTTCATTCTTAAAGTTAACTGTATTTGCAACTAAAACTGCAGTTTATCATCTATTTTCTGGGCCTCCTCGCCTACTACTGCTACGCAGAATAGCACATCCATTTAAGTTCTTGAAAGATAAATCAAACAAGCAAGAGCATAAATAAAACCCAAAGCAATCACTCGGCTAAAATAATTTAGCTGAGGCCAGTCACTCCTTCAGATGAATACATGAGCCCCCTTTTTTTCTCCACACCCACACACACGTTTGATCATATTTCATCACAGTTTTTAATCACTGCACTTGTGTGTTTTATTGCCGTGCCTGTCTGCGTCTGCAACAGAAAATTCTTGCTGATCACTCCCCAAAAGTCACGCAGGGCAGGCTCGGAGATGACGCAAGATACGTGGGTAGATGTTTCGAAAACACTTGCAAAACTTGTCACCTTCAAAGCAGTTTTAAAGCTGTCTTTAGAAATGTCCTGAATTTAACTGGCGTGTACTGTATGTAGCACGATTCCCCTTGACGCATCCATTAGTGGTCAAAAATGCTGAACGTTGTGCCAGCGGTACCAATCTCAGATAACTTCTACTGACTGGGCAGGTGAATGCATCCAGATACCTTGAATTATGAGACTACTGAGACACTTATTCACATAAATATATCTACAATTTAGGCAAATTAGGACTCATCTTCAATGACAAAAAAAAAGACTTCTTCAAGTAGGGTAAATTCCCGTGAGTTAGTGAAACGTCTTTTATAATGCTTGTATTTGCGATGACGGTGGCACTCAGAGACGACTGAAGCGCGATGGTGTCGAGACGGCCGCTTGTTGCCATGCAATGATACTCAGCTCCAAAGTCGGCATGCGCATTACACACACGCAGCAGTCTTTCACTTCCACACGCGTACAGTTTCCAAAGCAGTCTGGTTAAAAGTTTTCGAGGGGAAGGGCTTTAACTGAGATCCTGGTCATACCGCCCTTTGATCATAGTTTTCAGTAAAGGTCCAACCTGCAGAAAAACATGACGATTCTCAGTTAGGGATGAAGCACTTGATGGTGTCAGACATATTACATAGTTTTACTCATTGTCCCAGACTGCGTATATCTTTCCTTGGTACTAAATCAGGTAAGCCATAAATATTCACAGTAATTGGGTTGCTGGAAGGGTCAGCATGCCCCAGGGATTTCATGTAACAGGTGACCTAAATGTGGATCTGATCTGATGTTCTAGAAACTGCCAGTGTGACATTCATGCTTTTGACTTACGCAATCAGTACACTGGTGATAGGAGAGGAGTTTGTTTTGTGCCGAGGATGAAAACGCAAGCAGCTTTACCTCATGCGGGTCTCCAAGCGCTTCTCCCAGCATTTTCTCAATATTTCTCATGATGGCCACCTTCTGATGAGCTCGCAGGGGGTACTCTATCCTCTTGGGCGTGGGGGCACCCTGAACAAACGAGTCATAACACGTAAGGATCATGAAAAAAAACCACACAGCACACATGTTAAAATGGTCGGGATAAGGCAAACATGCGTACTTTGTACCAGAAGTTTACGGTGATTGTCACTCCACCATTCAGCAGCGATTCAATGTGATGCCACCTGAAGAAAGAAGAGAAGTATTAATAGCTAAATTCATAAAACTCCAGCTGTCTAAAGACCAACTCTATGCAGTTCTTCCTGCAACCAAACTAACTGTTATTCAACATCAGCATCATAAATGCAAGTAAGAGACTTTTCGAAAGACTTTTCGAAAGACTGCAGGCGGTGCGAGCAAGTGGAAACAAAAGGTGGCAGGACAGAGAGTGTGACGAGCAGAGACGATAAGCTCAGACATCCACTGTGGGAGAAAAAGGCAGCGCGGTGTGCAGGTAACGCACAGTTGTCTTGCACTTTCTCATTGTGTTGACCCACGTGTGGGAACATTTCCAGTGAGCACAGTGACAGCCGCCAAGCCAACTTTGCTTTATTCTTGAGCTCATTTACATTCTTCTAGAAACCTGCAGCCCTGACAAACAAGACATAATACCTCCTCCTCACATGGGAGAAGGTCAGTCACTGGACACACAGGTGCATGAGACAGAGAAAAATCCACCATATGAAGTCGGCTCGCCAACAAACAATCGCATTTCTTTTTTTGGGACAGAACGCAGTTGTACATTTTCACCACTTAACCAAAGTAAGTTTAGTTTTTTCTTGAACTAAGGCTTGTGCGAGGAGGTTTTCATGTTTTACATGCGTTCTCGAGGAAAACAACTTTAAATCAACACCCATCAATGATAATTATCCCTATTTTTTCTTTCCCGTTCAAAGTAGTTAAATAATACAGCAACATTAAACAATATTTCTTTCAGCAACACACATTTGCAATTCTGGGACAATAAATAAACAGCAAATACTCAAAAAAAAGGAAAAACCTTGATGAATAATGTTCTGAAACCATGCTGAGCCATTAAATCAAAAGATTTTCTGACTGAAATGTAGAGAGCGTGAAAATACATGAGCTGGCAGTGCATCTAAGATACTCAGTGCCCTTGAGATAATCAGCAGATTTAGTGCTAGAGCTGACTCTTCTACATAAGTCATGTTAGCACACATCATTTTCGCGGAAAAGTCAAGAAGAAGTAGTTCTTACCAATACATGGGGATGTAGAGCACGTCTCCAGGGCCCACGACTGCCTCATAGCCAACAACATTTTTAAAATTGGGAAACTTCTCATAATCAGGGTTATCAAAGTCAACCTAGAAATGACAAACGTTGATTCATAAGAAACCATGAATACAAGGAGCCTCATATATCTGTATTTAATAACTGTTAAAGACTTAAATCCTGACCTTTAGAAAAATGTGCAAATTCTACTAAATGGATATCTGTTTTAAGTGATCATAACACAATATATTCATAGACAACTTTGTTTATGATGTAGCTGAGAGGCTTTAGGGTGAATAAATTAAACTACATTATTCATTACTATCACATAAATACAGTGCAGTGGCTTGCCTGGCTCTGTCTGTCACAGGGGTGGTGTACAGGATATGGATAGAGACACTCAAACTGGTCTGGAGGGAAGAGGATGCATCTCTTCTGGCCTTTGATCTGTGCAAAGAAGTTCTGCTGCTCGTCGTAATGTGCGGGAGTCACATTGCCTGCAGTGAGAGAACGTCAATAGAAAATGTGATGGATGAAAAACGCAGGGGATGATGACAATTAAGCAGACACATTATCAGACATTACACTAGAGAACCTGATAAATCTGTGTGTTGTCATGTCTGAGGCCTTACCCTCCATGCCAATGAGCAGCAGGTTGGATGTCAGCTGTCCCCAGTTTCTCTTGGCTTGCTGCTTGTTGATCCAGTTCCAGTTGAAACCAAGGAAGTCAACAACAATCTTCTTCCCTACTGTGTCATTCAGGGTCTGCTGCAGATACACCCTTGAGATGCACGAGGAAAGAAACATGCAAAATGTATGAGCCATTTTGTTCCACGCTCAGATAGCCGAAACAAGTCGCAATGCAGCTCATTTAAATAAGTGCTATTAAGTGTGTCTGCAGGATATCAGCACGTGTGCAAGGCCTTTCTCTGTCGACAAGCTTTAAACCGTGAAGCGCGATATGGCATTAAAAGGAAGTGGAAAGTGTAAATCCAAATAGAAAGCGGCCGCCGTGAGCGTCACAGCCAGCTAGTAAGCGATCTGTGCGTGCACCTCCAGGCCAAGTCAGGTCACAGTGCTACACTTCTTCCCTGACTCTCCGGTGTGAGTGCTTAGTCATTTGCTCCACTTTCCTGTGCTGCATTGCATTTCACGAGAGAAAACACCCTTCACTGTCAGGCACACCTGCAGCACAATCGCACACACTCAAGTTACTCGCTCTCCTCGAGCTTCCGAGAAAGGGTTTTGTTTAGAATGAGCATCAGCCTGGACAGAGTTAACATAAACACAGTTTACATCACATTCCAGCTGCAGTTAAAATATCCTTACCAATATATCTTACCTCTCCTCTCCTCCCATTTGCTCTGTTAAATGCATTTTTTCCACAAATTCAGAGAATTTCATTTCCATCCGCCGTGACTTGGGAACAAAGTTCTCAAAATTGGCCATTTTTTTCTCGTCATAGTAGAGGAATTTGTGTTTTTCTGCCGTGTAAACTGAGAAGTCTCCATTTCCAATGTTCTCCTGGAGGTAAGCAATGTCCCATTTGAGAGCTGGGTACACAAGATTTGTGTCTGTTAAAACCACAGGTTCCTGAAAACAGATAAAACCATACTTCAGTACAGAAATATTAAATAAATTATATATATTGATTTTGAGTGAATTAAGTGAAATACATTCAAACAAGCAAGATATCTGGGGAATTATGCACAAAGAAATAACCACTGCAAAAAACACTGCAAGACTTTATCACTGATTGTGCATAGTAATCTAAGTGACTGGTATGTTATAATTATTTATTATCTTTTTATTATACTGCAGAATTTCATAGTTTCTTCATTTGCACAATACTACGACTCATCATTTAACTATTGCTTTAAGAAAATCAGTGTGAATATTTGGTAATGCAGTTACTAATATCCTGCTCATTACCTGTGAGCATTACTGTGAATTTATTTTATCACACGTGCATATAATCTATAGTCATATTTATATTGTATTGCATTATGTTTTACTTTATATGTAAAATAGTCCATTTCTGTATTTTGATCTTTAGCACTGTGTTATATCTTTGTCTAAAGCTGTCCTCTTAATGAAGTAAAAACAGCTGAAAACGTGCCCTTGCAAAGTTCACCTTTTTCCCGTTAACGCATTGCTGCATGTGCACGTTGATGTGTCACGGTGGTGTTTTTGTGCCCAACGCAAAATATCGAAACTACTGCAAGAACCTGCCAGCGCAAACACACAGACACACACCGCGCAGTGCAGCAGCGACATGTGCAGTGTGTGTGTGTGTGTGTGTGTGTGTGTGTCTGCACACGCCGGGCTCGAGGGCTACGTGACTAACTGAACGTAGGCCGGTGGGCGCGCTCCCGCCGCCGCCTCTCGCTGCACTGCCTCCCGGTTTCACTTTCGCCGGAGAGCGCGGAGACCTGCCGTGATGCTGGAGGAAGCTGAAGAGTAACTTTTGCATGACCGGGCGGCTTCACGAGAAGACTCTTTTAATATCGGTTCGTTTTTTGGGGGGTGGGCTTTTATGTCGGTTGATAACATAAATCTTAACATTTTGTTCTCGACTCGACCCCGCGTGCCCTTGCTGGTTTAATAAGGGTGCTTTTTTAATAAGTTATCTAATAGAGCAGCATGACGCGCCACATTTAGGCACATCAGCGGTGGTCTTACAACGGTGTCACGCGCGAGCGCCTGTGATTGGCGGAGAGGGTTCTAGAACTAAAAAAAGTTAGTAAATACGATGAGGTCATCCCTCATCGTGCACGTGAACTTATCTGGTACACCATAAAGCTGATGTATCCATTCATTCATCTGAACATCAGGTCACGTTTGAAACTCAAAACATGAGACTGTGCCAACAAAACGGCAGAGCCTCTGATCGCTTCATGCCAAAAAAAAATAAAATTATAGCCTGTTTTGAATTACGAATATGCAGTAGAGCAAACCACGAAGTGTATAAAGGAAAACTTGATGCACTCGTGCATAGGTTTTTATCCTATGTTCCTCAGCAGTATTAGTATCAGTTGCACGCATTATAAACAAACCATTATGATTTTATTACCTCTGACTGATTTTGACCAGCATGACCTGTTTTGTCTGCACATCCCAGTTTAAACAGCAGTTTTGCACGTCTGCCTCATTATTTCTTGGAAACAGTCTTTAAGCATTTGGTATCTCACTGTAGCCATTTTAACACACATCATTTATGCCTGTTAATATTTGCTCTGTTTCAGATCAGGTAGAAATCAGCTCAGGATATCACATGCAAGGTACTTTGTCCAGCACATTGAAGGTATACTCGTTCCTTAATGTGTTGAACAGAAAATCAGCCTGTTCCAAAGTGTGCAAAAAAAATTATTCACTTGACTTATTTAGTCATATTTTGACATCACAAAGTTTAAAATGAGGCGCTTTGGTTAGTTTGACACAACGGTTATGTAACTATTTTTATAAAGCATTAAATGAATTATAACAAATGTGGTTTCATATGCAACAGAATCATGAAAATCAGGAGAGAAAAGGGGAACTTGGACAATACTGGTACAAGTACTGAAGATGACATATTTCTATATCTGTCTTTTTCTGCTACTCTTTCCACACTAATGATGACTAAAACAGTCAGTGTTCTCTTGATGCAAAATTTGCTATGTTTAGACACATTTTGTCTGTATGAATAAGATGCACTAATAAACTCCTGCGTGTTTCCATTTTTTCCACAACTAACATCAAAGAGACTAAGGTAAATAGGTGCATAGTACACAAACTATGAATGTGTCTCATTTGTGGGCGTAGTGACTCTGTTCAGTTCTCTCCTGGACTTGAATCCCAAATGAGCCTTGCAGGTTTAGCAGCCCTTCATTTCCAAAACCCCCACTGACAGCATGCAAAGTCACACATTTACCACATTTAGTGCTGGGCTGCTTATTCTTGTGTTCAGATTATCATTTTAAAAAGACCTTTCTCTTGTCATTTACATAGCATGCACTTGTCAGTGATGCAGACCTATGGGGCTTAGTGCTTACATATGAGAATTGGGATTTGGGGTTTTAATTGCTGTAAAAATGACTTAAATCAGTAACAATATATCTGCTGCCAAAGGTAGTTATTAAGGTCACCGTGATCTCACCATTACAAATTGACCAACTTGAGTACTAATATTAGTCTACATCTCTGAATAGTTTCCCCAAAATGGCATATAATGAAATCCTTTGGCCAGGCTGGGAAATAAACCTAAAGAAAATAATAAACATGTCACTGTCAGTACCTCAATAAACATTAATAAGATAATAACGCTGTTCCAAGCTACAACCTCAGGCTGTTTGCGGTCCCCTCCCTTCTAGTCAATATAATATCTATCTGCAATTTATTATCCAGTGCAAATCCCAATCTGTATACCTGGAGGATGTATATACTGTATTTATTACATTTTTACTGTCTATTTATTATTAGTACTTATTTTAATATTTGACTTATTATTGAGAAGTGAATTCCCCCGATGTGAGATTGATACAGGTTATCTACTCTTCTCCTGAAAGCTCTGCAGACTCCTCTGACCGTGCTGTGTTTGAAGTTGCTAACTTGTTTACCTCGTTATTTATGAGCAGCTCCGCTCTGGGGTCGGTGTGAGACAGCCTGGGGATGGGCTTGGTCGGGAAGGAGTATTTGCGGAGCTGGGACTCGTCCCAGGTCCGGCTCTGGACGCCGGGGAAAGAGGCGCCGCCTTCGCCCGCCGCCGGGTCAGCCTCCACGACCGTCGCCGCTGCCATGGCCGTCGACGGGTCCTCACCCTCGGCGAAGACGACCGGGGACTGGCTCTTCTTCCGGACTCTACCGTGCAAGGCTCCACAGAGGCGGCGGCCGGGAGTATCACGCGACCATCCCCATTCACAGTAACCGGGTTATTAGCGGGGAGTCTCCGGTCCCGCAGTCTGCAGCGGCTCGCTCCGGTTGTGTTCCGCGTAGGTGTTTACACACTGTGTTGACAGCCACAAAACTAACGACGCGCACTCAGATAGTCAAAGAACCTGCTGAATGAGTGAGCGGCCACAAAACGAAACAGCGCCACCCAGAGGAGCGGAGGACTGGTGGGGATCGTGTTGTAACAGCCTGTGTCCGCCACTAGAGGGAGCTGTTTTGCTTAGAAAATTACTACTAGAAAGTTGCTCTTCGAACAGAAACATCTGAAGCTCAGACTGAGTATGATGAAAACTTATATAAGATTGATATAAGTACTGGACTTTCGTAGATTTCGGTACTTGCACTATTCTGGAGTCTTTTTATCTTATCCTACTTACATTTCTATTTTAGTGATGGGTTACCTTTCCAGTTAAGATTGAACAAGTGGTTTCATGATGCTTTGCAGATGATGCTTTGTCAAAGATTAAACTTCCATAATCTATCGTATAATCCAGTTAAAATCTAAATTTAAAATATTTTTTAATTAAAGTGAACAAACAATGTAATAGTATAACAATGTGAGCAATCATCACCTCAGTTTTAAGTAGTGAATGTTTTCATTTTTGACATTTTTGATATTGCAGATAAGTGTACTTCAAAGGTATAATCTTTTCATTGTGCTGTGTTTCATGGCACATGTGGCAACAAGCTGTAGCTTCAGGTGTGTTTTTTTAACCTCACCTCAGTTTTAAGTTCCATCGTCTCTAATCATCAATCTCTGTTTTTTAAAGTCAAGTTAAGTTGTTTCTCTTTATATAGCCCATTCACACCGTTTGCCTTAAGGGGCTGTTTGGCAATAACAACTACTAATTCACAATGCTACAGTAGCAGAGACTGTAAAGAACAGAAAACTTTTTAACACACAGGTGAGCTGAAGAGTTAGTCTGTTGCGTTAAAATACTTTATAAAAGACTAACTGTGTACTACTTGTTTCCAGGAAAATCACTACCACCACCTAGTTATAATACTGCAAATGCTGCAGGCTTTCATCAGTGGGACATAGGGTCCATGACTATTGTGTTATTTCACTCAGCAATAGATGGTGATTTAACCTTTGAAATTAAGTCAAATTTGAATGCAAGACTATTATCTGTACCTGAATATATTTATAGTGTGGTGTTGCTACTCTTACTTCAAAGTAAAACAAATTCCTTTAAAAATAATGTATAGATTTACACAAAAATAACCACTCTCAGTTATCACGTTGAAGTGTGCAGCAGTGTCTGTATCTGCAGAGGTCCTGCAACCCTCTGTTTTAACTTTGTTATTTTGTTGTGTTTGCGACATGTCCTGGAGCCAACCTTTGAGCAGCGGTGTGCAGCCGATAACAGCGCCCAGGATGGGACCAGTTGCTTGAGCATAAGGATGTGGGACCACTAGTGCGCTTTGAGCCGGGGCGGTAAGGGCCAACTTTGAGTGTTATGTTTCCAAACAATAACCTTTGAATCCTAATTGTTCTACCTTTTAGAAAAGGATCTGAATACTTCTTCTGCCAGTGCTGGTCTGAACAATGTGCTGTACTGGGGGAGGCAATAAGGCAGATCAACATGAACATTTATGAAATATAATATGGGACACAATGCAATATATTTCCACCAGACAGTTTGAGGAGATGAAAGATATGGTAATCAAATACTGTGCAAACAAAAATCCTGAGCCAATGTTTAACTCTTGTTGCGGTGTGTTCTCATTGCCCCAGCGTGACAGTATTGATCAGTGTCCGATCACTCTTCATGAGACAGCAGTGCACACTGTACCTTGCTCAGTGGGCCGATCAGCTGATGGAGCTATGATCTGTTTCGTCAGTGTAAGCTGGATGGATGTCTTATCAATCGCTTTGATCACCAGCGCTCTGTGTTTTTGACCTTTTAAAGCCACAAACATAAGATCAGCTCAAATCCGTAAATCCGTCACCTGAAATGTTTGTGAAAAGAGTCTGCTGATATAGAGAAGTCTTTATCAACAGATTTCCACTGCAGGGACTAGTGTGGGCCCCCTGGTGGGTTCCCATGCTCTGTGTTTCCTGTACAGATCAGTGAGCTGAGCTGAGCTGATCCCTCTGATGCTCCTCTCTCCCCCATTCTTTGCAGATACCCACAGCCAGGAGATTGACCACCCTGGTGAGCCCACAAGAAGCTTGTATCTCAATCTTGCTGCTGCGACAAACACACACACACTCCAGCGTTGCCCTCTCCCAAACAGATGGATGGAAACAACAACAAAGACTCTCTCTCAAGGAGCTACCGTTACAATGAAAGCGTTTCCCAATGAGCCTCTTATCTCTGCTGCAAACATCCCGTTCCTTGAGCTCAGACCAGCTAAGCAACAATGACACAGCACAGGTATCTACAGATTGCAAGATATTTCAACCACTTTTTAGAGCACATGGTGGACGCCCCATTCCTCTGTACTCATCTGTGTTGGCTTTCTCTCACATTCACGTTGACCCTCGCCCCTCTAGGTGTTGTAGGTCCAGAACCCCTAAGCCATAAATCCTATTAGTCAAGGATTCTCTGGAGCATTATAAGTCGTTTTCCCATCTTTCATTGATTGCAATATCACTTGCTACCTGAAAGGAGCCCTTACCCTCTTTGTGTAGTTTTTTCACGTGTTATTTACATGTCACAGTGGTGCACTGCGGAGCCACAAGTGTTCGTTTAAACTAAAACAATCCATTCTGCCTCTACCCAAAACGATTTTTCTAATGCTGCCAGCACTGAATGGAAAAAAACACTTTAGCATTTCTATCAATAATCTCTCATGTTCCCTGCAGAAGTCAAAGCTATTGCTCACGCTCTGTGAGAAAGCATATGCTTAAAAAGAAATCCACTCCTGCTCTGTGGTGTCGCCTCTCTCTCCGCCACCTCGGGCTCAAGTGTTATGGCAAATTGAACGTGGCAGGGCCAGCCCGAGAGACGGAAGTTCAGACCCCTCGGTCGGAGGTCGTGTCCCTCCCTGAGAGGGTGGGAGGGGGTGCAGGAGGGGGGGGCGGATGCAGTCTGAGTCACGATCAGCGTTATGTGCTGTTTCACACGCCGTCACTTTGTGCATTTCATTCAGTGCATCTCATTTCCCTTTTTTTGCATTTGTGCTGTTCGTATGTGAGGGAGTGAAACCGAAGATGAAGACGTGTGCAGACTTGTATGTTTTTCATACGTCTGTTCTGCTTCCTCAAACGGTGGTCTCTGGTTGATCATGTGAATCTCATAGCCCACTTTCAATGCTGTGAAACTAAGAACACACAGGTGATTAAAGGAAAATAGAGAATTATAGTACAGCAGGTTAAAGGTTAGGTGTTACAGTGGTAATTCTGTGTGATGGAAGTATTCATTTACTTCGCTCCTGCAGCCCAGCACCTGACAATAGGTCTCCAGGTTAAGTATAGCATTATCTTCACATAGTGCCCATACGAGCCACGGCCTCGCTTTCATCTCTGCTGCTGATGCACAACTGATCTGGGCTCTATAAGCGAACAGTGTCACAGGTGTGTCAAACTGCTCAACATTAAAACAGCCAAACGTGTTTTTCTGTTCACTTTTCCCACACATTAACTCATTGCTGTGTCAGCAGACTTCCCTTTGTGTGGGGTTTTTTTTTCATCTTTTTACATGTGGGTATATGTGGGAAGTTTTCTGCCGAGAGCGAGCCAGCACATGACTTACACAATAATCCCAAAGAAAAAAGAAATAAAAATTGATGCTTCCTGCACACACATTTAAAGTGGCTTCTGAAGTTGAATCCAAAATGTATGTCTGCGTTATGAATTTTGCCTTTTTAAAATGCTGAAAATGAACATTTGGACGTGCCTCTGCTGCCTATCAGAGTAAACTGCAGAACTTTCACAGAGCCGCGGGGCAAAAGCTTGGTATGCTGGCTCTTTTGTTGGTGAGAGGGTTTTGCTGCATGCCAGGCAGAGCAATCCAGCCAGCCCACAGGGGTCATCAGGGGAGGGAGGAGTTTTGATTATGATCATTATTTGGTAAATAAGATGTCAACAAGGTGTTTCCTTGACACTTTATTGAGCAAAAGGAGGAAGGTGCAGAATTGAACGCCCCCTTCTCAATGGGACCTCTAATCTCCTCTTTCATGTCCCATCTCGTCTGAAGGGTTTCGGCTTCGGCTGCCATGTGCTAGTCTGCCTGGGCCTGGCACTTCTTACTTGCAGGTGGGGTGAGTATCCTGGCAAGCATGTGTTTATAAAACCCACTTGTTTGGGCACAATACTTGAACTAACTTCTTTTGAGAGAACAGTGTGAATCTGTGCAAAGCCTTTTCCCAAAGTCCTTTAGAAGGCGACAGCCCATTGAGAGTGGAGAAGAAGGGATTACCTTCCTCGACAGTGGTGCATTTCCGAGAGAGCTGATTAGCTCTGCATTCATTGTTAAATCGAGCAAAGGAAGGCCCTAGAGGAGTGAAAGGATCCAAATAGGTGGGCCCAGAAATAAAACAGCCGCAGGAAGCCCTGCACAGGCAACCCAAAGTTTTCCCAACATTTCTTTCCCCCACTCCTAAGGAGGTGCAGCGTGAAAAAGGAGATTAGCATACAAAATTAGAGGCGGGATGATTTTTAAGGGCAACTTGCCTCATGCCCTCCACCCCCATGGCCCTACTCTGTCTGGACAAAGTTAATTAAACTAGTATTAAACAGTAAAGAAACTTCCAAGCGCTTGGGAGTTAGGGGGCTCTTTGAGGATTACCATGATGAGGGAGAGAACGGGAGATATTTGTTGAGGCGAAATTGAGAAAGGCGTGATGGAACGAAGAGTGCGCTGGAAGGCTTTCTATTCTTGTCGGTGCGCCCCAGAGTATCCTAACCCGCAGAGTGAACAATGCGAGGAGTAAGGTCGTGTTTACAGCAAACCAACAGGTATTTCCGTCTCAAAGAGTATGTTAACGAAGGATGAGCACTTTCTTCAGGCTGAGTGATATATAAGATCAAGATTTATTCTTTAATTACATTTTGACAGAAAACAGAGCACAGAGGCGACTAACAACAAAGCGAAACTAGGAAATGATGTGCAATAAATTAACAATGTACAGTACAAAGTGCTTAATTTTATATACAATTAAATACATCAAGAGGGCAGCAAAGGTCAGGGCGAGCCAAATGACGGGAGAGCAGACCGTCCCCAAAAATATCAAATGTTTCTAAATAAAGTTTGGTGGTAGTAGGAATATAAATTGCTGCTAGGCTGACAGCCTTAGGGATTCACAGGAACTCAATGTGACAGGGTCTTGTACACTGTAATTTTTAAAAGCTAATTATCTCATTGCTTAATAGTCGGATCATCCATCACTCAGAAACTAACTGAGTAAAGTTAAAGTTCTTTTCCCATAAGTCATACATGCATTTTTTGTGCATGTATGAAAATAAATAAATCGTGTTGTGGATTATTTTGAAGTCAGGGAAATAGTCTTCAAATGCCTAGTGACTTTTTCAATATCTTGTAAAAAGTATAAAAATATATTTTAAATACATTTGCAGCGAAAATTCTACAAAGTTGTATAACCTCATGTGGCTTTGTGCACATCCCATCTCAACTTTTAATACAAAATTGACAGTGAAGATTGTATTTTTGCTAATTTTGTCCAAAACAAACACTATATCAACATGCACAGGGAGTCTGGTTGCTGACAGGAGCTGCAGTGGTACATATGTGGTGGCAGCAGGGGAGAAACGATGAAGACGCTCAGTGCTTCTTCCTCAGTCTGAGGTTCTTCCGGCGGCTGCTGCCACTCTCGTTCTTTCCCCTCTGACCTCCTTTCTTTACGCAGAAGTACTTGGTCACTGTCTTCCTGCACTGCTCACACTTCACCGCGCAGCACCAGTGGAATTTACAATTACAGCTCGACACCATCTCAGCTTTGCGCTCCTCCACAGCCAGCCCGCACTCTCCGCACAACCTCTTGCAGCTCCTCTTCTCCCACTTGCTCAAGTTCTTGCCCTTCTTGAGGCACTCGCGGCCCTCTGTGCCCGGCAAGCCCAGAGTGCGGTTTTCTAAGCAGTAATCGGGGGAGTCCTCAAGGTGGACCAGCTCCTTGCGGGAGATGGAGCTAAAGGTCTCAGCAATAGCCCCTCGGCTGGCCGCGCTGTTCCCCGCTCCTCGGAGGAGGTCCACCTTCAGAGCCCTGTGGTACTTCTCCTTCAAGTAGTTCCCCACCTCCCTGAACTCCGGCAGCTGCAGCCAGCAGGTCTGAGTGGTGCAGCTTCCTGACACTCCGTGACACTTGCATGTCCTCTGCATGGTCCCCTTCACAGCCTGGAGACACAGGAAGGGGGTAAGGAGGGAAGGTTAACTTCACATGAGAAACAACATCAAAACACAGAAGCTAAGCTCTGCGGTTGTGAGCATGCATATGCACACATACAGACGTGTCTATGTAAATATATGTGTACGTGTGTGTAGGAGACAGGATGTCTATTGTCTCTTGATTGATGTGTTGTCAAATTAACTGATTGTATTTCTAGTTTTCCAGTTCAGTAAAAGAAAAGGGGGATGAATACACTGAAAAGAAGAAATGATAGCTTCAAGGTCCAATGCTGAGTGCCTTTGTTGTCTTCACTGTTTCCTGACTTTACCCGACACAAAACAGCTGTCGGTTGAAAAGGGACGTTTTCTTTTCGCGAGGAGGGGATGAACTCTCTCTTGAGGTGAGGCTGAATCAAAGTTTCACAGCGAGCCCCATTGTCCCCCAGGAGAAATAGGAGTATTTATTTAGCATGTTCATTATCAACATGTTTTCTAGTGTGAGAAGACCCAATGGAGAGTCCCATTGAGTGGGGAAATGAAAAAGGAGTTTTTCTCTCTTTCTATCCCCATTTTTTTCTGTTACAATGATGCTCCAGGTGCCATGGGGATCCTAGGGCCCGACGGGGGGGAGCAAAGGCACCATAAACAAAGAGCACTTCAGCTGCACGCCTGTGGTCCCCTCAGACTCCCCCGGGGCCAAACAAAGACCAACATAAATGTGGGATCCTTATTGCAAGAATAAAACTAAACACTTATTTTAAAAAGCAGCATAATACAGAACGCTGTGCAATGTCTGGCTCCCCAGGATCTCTAATTAAGCTTGCACCAGTGATCCTGAGATTCTTGAGTTGAGGTATTGTCATAAGGGGCATTCAGCACTGGTAAATAGGCCCTTCTGGTACATCGAACACACTGTTATTATTGGGGACGAGTGGCACCTCACTTATAGCAACGTGAAAGGGATGCTTGGGTGGCACACTCAGTCTAATTCTGAGCAGGGAAAAATGATTCAAAAGGTGCTTTACACTGCGTAATCAGTTGGAGGGCCAGGAGAGATTCCCAAAATGTCTACCAAGCCGCCAGTTTAAATACTGTATGGTTCAACTCGAGTCACTTGATTGTGCTGCATCTTACACCAAGAGCTCTTTTCTTATTGTCAAGTGAGTGTCAGTGAATTAAGAGCACCTACTGTACCTTGCGACCGGCCTCATTATTGTGGAGATTCATTGCCGCCCGTGCGTCCTGCCCAGTCTCCAAGGCGTCGACAAACTGTTTGGAGATGGCTTCGCCGAAGCCAACGTTGTCGCTGCAGCCACCCCAGAGCCAACCGTGGCCACCTAGAGAGAAGAATGAAGTTACTACCATCAGTGCTAATTAATTCAAAAGGTAGAAAGCCCTGAGACACCAGCCTTTACTTCTGTGGGTATTTGTGTGTAGGTTTGTTAATTTACCTCGCTGTCCATTCCTGCTGTCGTCACAGCCACAATTGTCGAAGTCTCCGAGACTGCAGTTCCTGGTCAAAGTGTACATGACTCCGGCCGAGCTGATGGCATGAACAAATGCTGTCTCCCGATTTGCTGTCAACAAAGAGACTCATTAACCATCTTGTATGTTAGAAATGTTTAGCATTATATTGTAAACATTATATCACAATCTTCTCCTCTCAGTAAGTTAATCAAACTACACAACAGGTTTTAATTTATATAGCACGTCTTTTTGCCAGACCTACTTTTAATGAATAACATGACATAAATTATGAATGTTTAACTATCAGTCTGACCTACCTACCCTTCTAAACTCTGCCTACATGAAGCCAATTTTGCACTGCCAAACCCATTTGACTCTTTGTCTTGTGAATCTGTGTATGTCGCTTTCATAGGCTGCAAATAGAGGCAGTAATTCTGGGGGATGTTGTGAAATGGATTAGTGTGTTTGTTTTGCCTCCATCGACCATGCCCACTGTAACTACCCCAAAGGGTGGCAAATGTTTTGACTGAGCAAACATCTTTATTTCACAAAGAAAAGAGAAAGAAACCCTCCCTTTTAACACAGAAACTTGCAACAAACGCAGTTACAAAACACTTTTTATCCATCTTTTCCAGCAGTCTTGTTCAGTAGTTGGGTCCCTATCAGCCCTGCTCCAGCGTGGAGATGTTTTAGCTGCCCTCTGGGGAGTCTGGACTTACCACTGCGCAGGCTGCTGTGCGTGGACAGCTGTAGAGCTCTCTCGGGGCAATTCCAGCGGTCCCATGCAAACTGGTATTTGCACTCCTCTATGCCACTCTGAGCTCCTGCTGCCACACTGCTGGAGTAGATCAGGTATGCCTGCAGCAGCAGCAGAGACAGGGGAAATATTAACCCCACAAAATAATGCATAAGCACCCCGCATCTTGTACCAGACATGACATGATTTAAGAAGCATGTGATTGGTCAGCCTTATTTGTTAAATGTAGTATAATCTTAATGGAAGCAAA
Source organism: Terapon puta (assembly GCA_028564955.1). NCBI lineage: Eukaryota > Metazoa > Chordata > Actinopteri > Centrarchiformes > Terapontidae > Terapon > Terapon puta. The sequence goes on from JAOXYL010000039.1 coordinate 12,709,440, forward strand.
AAATATGAGAAGCTTCGTCTTACTGAATAAGCTGAGCACAGAGTTTAGAAAGACGTCACCTAAATAGACTCAAATCACTGGAGCACCTCTGTTGTTTCTGAAGAGACTCGAGGTTCAATAAAATCTAACATTTTAATGTGTAAGAAAGCTGGCTCTTGCTGCATCTTTTACATCTGCCTCATCCTAATGGTGTCAAATGTTTACCTCTCAAGTCTTATTCACATGATTTTCTTGAACAGGATAAAAAGGTTGCACTAAAATTCAATAAAAGATTTTGTTTTGGCAAATGGGATCCTACTCACTGTCACTTTAATGGCAAAAACATCGCACTCAAATGTGATTACACTTCTTAAACTCTGTAAATCCACAGTGAACGTGATAACGCGCTCTGTCCTTGGCCTTAGCCTGCCTCTCTGCCGACTGTGTGAACAATAATATAACTAATATGTCTCAAGTGGCCTTTGGGGAGATGGAGTACCACCTCTTTCACAGGGGTCTGGCTCACTAATGATGACCACCCACTACAGCATTGCCTGCCCTCGCCTCTTAAAACATTCAACCCCGCAGATACACAGAGCCTCTGAATAAGGTCAAGTGTACGGAGGGGTGGGGGGTGATCACAAAGGGCCAAGAATATCACTGATATCTCATTAGTGGCATTGTAGCATACAGACAGGTACCAGAGCTCGTCGATCGCAGGGATGAGAAGCCGTGTTTTCTCTCCCTCTCTTTTTAGGGAGAAGGACGGGGAGAAAAGATCAAAAGAGAGCTGGCTTACCTTGGGTCCAGTCATCAAGAAATTATTCACTGACCTGGAAAAGGAGACAGCTTATTCACTCAGGGAAGCTCAGTGTCCTTCACAAATTCCTCGGCTAACATCTCTCATTAGTGCACTTTGTAACATGTTAAACCATGACACCAGCAGGCATCCAAACCTCAGTGAACAACACTTGAACAGCACTGCTTTTTATGGAAATGTTTCCAAAAGTGCAAAAAACCTTTTGGGCTGTCAGGTTGAAAAAAACTATTGGCTAGTGTTTTATCATTTCTTTTTGCAAATGTTGTTAAAGTTGATAAACTATTTACAAAACATCCTGAGGTTCTCATTCTCTAATAAGACACCAAATATGTCATTATAAATGTTAAAAAGTCATTTATAAATTCCTGCAAATATAAATAGATTTTAAGAATGGAAAGTTTGGATGATACAACTGTTAAATGCAATTTGAATAAAATTTCTTTCTTTAAGCTTAACTAATAGAGACATTCTTCTTCTTCTTTTCAGAACCTGGCAACCCAGAAGTTGTTATGACTAATGGCTTACAACTGTTTTGTAGAGAATTAGTAAATGATTTATTCACAATAATAAAACCATCAGTTACAACTTTATTACTTTTTTACACTTTATAAATGGTGCACAGTTAAAAATGGTTAAATTAACTGAATAAATTCCATTTATAATTTTTGAAAAAGCTCTAAGTCATTTCCTTATTTCCAATAGGCACATTTCCCCCTGAAGTTCTAACTTTTGAGTGATGCTCTAATCACTGGTGAGGGAAGAACAAAAATGGAGAAATCAGGTCTTACACATTAATGTCACACAAAATGAAAAGCTTGTGCTGCAGGTAGCCTAAAACGAAACGAGCAGCTCGGAGATGAACATCATCCGGACGTGAAACCACAGCGCGCACATGCATGCGCATCCATTCATACATCTATCCCAACAAATCCAACTCACCAGCAGCAGCACGACCTCATGTGAGCCAGGAGGATGAAAATGTAATAGAAAACCTCCAAATGCATGAACATCCTGACAGGTGAGGGGGATGGCGGAGACTCTGAGCCCGTCCAAAGCCTGCAGACAGTCAAAACGATGGAGAGGAGACTGAGCCACCAGCGCACGAAACCTCGCCAGGCCCTTCCAGCAATTCAAGGAGGGGGCTCGCTGAAATGGAGCCGCTCTCGTCCCAACAAGAGATTATCTGCTTAATTAAAGATTTTCCCCCTTCTTACCCCCTCGGCCAATCAGAGGTATCGCACCGAGGAGAGACTGAAATGATCAAAAGGGCACCCTGGGCCTTCAGGGCCGGGCAACGGTGGGCTCCCTGCCTCCATTCAAGAGCCAAAAGGAAGATCTGTTTAATCCCACAGGAAAAGTGTAACACTGATCCCTTGAATTTCTGCTCGGGGGAGAAAAAAGTTTATCTAACGCGCAGCTGATAGTCGGGGATTAGCGGAAGATTGTTAGTGTGATAGGGACATAAAAAAGAAAGAAATAGGTCCGCACTATTTGTTCTCGAGGAAGTAATTCATGGTTTTACAGAGGTGTGATTGAATCAATGTTTATCACCCCGAAAGGCCACGACTGTTACTCTGAAGTGTGATTTTGGGCTGCCACAGGGCTCCAGCTTCTTCATTAAATGTACTAAATCATATGTCTGATGATATTTTTTCTTCCGCGGAGCGACCGGCTGCAGGTGGATGCGCAACTCCTCATCCGAAATAATGATGGAGGAACTATGTTGCCTACGGCCCATAAGAAAGTGACACATGCAGACCAGTATGTGAAGTCATGCAGTGATTTTCCAAACAGTTCACAATAAGGAATGTTTTCCTGTTATATCTGAATCATTTGAGTTGTTTAAGAGAGTCTGAAAGAGAATTGATCCACCCCTCCGCAACAGAAAATAAAAGGTGGATCAGCCATTGATCAGATATGCGACATTTGCATCACTAATCCAGACGGTCCCTACCTCACACTGGATGAAGGGTTATTCCCCCAATAACCCCGTCTGACCCTTAGGACCCTTTCCTTTGGCGCAGGCAGCCCTTTAGCAATCTTCTTGTGTGCAAATTAGGATTAGAGGGGGGAAAAGTGATTTGCAGCAGTTGGGGTGTGTGTGTGTGTGTGTGTGTGTGTGTGTGAGTGGGGGGTAACTTCTGAGGGATGTTTTTGGATTAAGATAAAAAAAGAGGAATGACAAGTGAAATGGTGAAATGAGACACCAGCAGGATCCGTCCCTGCTCTTTTTAGATTTTTTTAAAAATACATGATCGATTATTTCTTCAAAGAGAACATCGCTTTATGAGGTCATTCCCCAGGAAGAGTAACTTTCACATTAATGTCAGAGCACAACTATGAGTCTGACTGGACATGATAGGAATGACAAATGTACATCCTAAACACATTCATCATTTATCTGCATCATTTCAGTCCACTGGCTCGTTACAAGCTCCCTCTCTATGTATGAGCTAAAACTGTCTGTCCAACACAGTGAAGTGTCTGAGCTCTCACTGGCAGTGTGACCACACTGAGGTGTTACATGCCCTGAAGAGGATGGCCTGACAGTCAGCAGCCAATGGACAGAGGGCTGATGTCACTGTTGGGGCAACAGAGATCAGCAGCGGTGGGGCCACTAACATTACATTTGGACAGGGCTCGGACTGGTGGCTGCACCCTGCAGCAGACTGCAACAGTTGGGCAGAAAAAGCACCAAATGCAAGCAAGCAAATCGCATTTAGTGCCTTTACAGAGTAGATAAAGGATGCACTGTGTTGGCTGCTTGTTCGGCTTGCTGTAAAATCATCCCCCACCAGAGGGGGCAAGTTCACATTTGAAACAGTTTGAAGAAAAGCCAAGGCCTCTTTATTGACCCATAGTTATGAAATGATCATTTTGCCCGCCCATCTCTGAGCATTTCAGACTCAAATAGAGAATTTAAGAAGAATCCATGACCCACGACAAGAGGACACCTTGAAGGTGCAAAACAACAACTTCTGAATCTAAAGAAACCTGTCCTTGAAGAATCCTCGAAGAATGCTCAGACAATATCTGCAGATATTTCAAACATGCAGGGTTGTGTCACGATAGCAGCGATCCTCCAGCAGTGTCAGATGTGGGTGAGATGAGTGATCCCAGTACCGGACAACAGCAGCAGATCTCCATCAGCACAGGCATGTAGACAGGAGACGAGACTGTCAATTAGTACAACGTGTCCACACAGAACAGAGAAGGGAAGATGGCTGGGGCTGCTCCATTGTGTCGGCGGCGAGATTGAGATAAAAACATTCAGAGATTCTTCAATCCACGTTGGAGGAACTCACATGACCAGTATACGAAAGCATGCGGGC
>JAOXYL010000039.1:12713670-12731937 GCA_028564955.1 Terapon puta
GCCCGTCACGTGAACTTTCTGATTGTTGACAGCGACATGTTTCGTTCTTTATGCCACACTTTGTAAAGGCCTTTGAGGATTTCTTTATAATATAATTAACATCAGAAATGTGGCAACAGTTCATTATCAGTACTTGTTGTGGTCACTGATGACGAATGTAACAGAAATGGTACGATCATATTTTTTATTCAGTATACGAATGAGTATTACAGAATTCAAACAAAAACAGCAAAACATACTGTCACAAGTAGAAAATTTGGTTTATTTACGGTACATACAGTGGGCAAAAACATTCTTTGAAAAAATGTGCCATTTTTAAGGCATTCAAACTTCAAGAAGTTAACACTGTAAAAAATTGTTGCTCTGTAAAAGAGGAAGTGTGACAAATATTACAACAGTATCATTAATGATATCATCACAAGTTTGGATCTTGTTTTAGAGCAAAGTGTCACAAAAGTTAAATCATATCGAACCTTTTTTTTTTCTTCAGATTTGTTGAATGGTCCCTCTTTTTCCATTATAAATAAGGATTTTTTTGAAGCGTTTTTGAAAAAGAGACAGACACCACACAGCCTTGATTAGATGAAATTTAAGCCCTAATTTATTTCCATAACTTGCACATTTAATTTTTTTTTTTCAAACAGGTGTGCAACCCTCATAAGGCATTTGGGCAAGAGTCCTGACACGTGTTTCAACATCACACAGCACAAAAAGGTAAATGCACCTCCTACACATGCCTCGTTGGCCTTATCTGAGGGAGAGGGAGACCGCGTCATCTCAGCGTGCTTCAAATGAACACAAAGTAAGTGCGGATAATTTTCTCTTTTCAGATTGAGTGCGAGAAATCTGGTTCTCTGTTTCGGTCCGGAGGTATCTACATGGAAAGGGGTTAATGATGAAGTCTGAGGTGGCTTCACAACTCAACCAGAGGTATGCACTGTGTTACACCAGGGAACTCCATCCTCATTAAGAGCCCCTTAGACAGTAGGAGATGGTAGGTGCTAAAATATCCTGAAGTGTAACGCGCCTGAACTGTATTCACCCAGAGTTACTCTGCTTTGATGAACAGGGACAGTTCAATCAAAAAGTTGGCTGTCTTGGTGTCTTGGCCTCGAACACAGCAGCTTATGGTTTAGTAAGACTCATTGCTTACCAATAATAAGGAGAAACCTTAGCTTAAAGTAGACAATTATCAAGATGAAACTCCACTCTCATGTGGAATGAAACAAAGCACTTCTGACAAATGTTAGAGCAAAAGGCCCTTAATCTTGCCTGTAGAGAAACCTCACAGTTAAGGGTTTCAATAAAGCTTTCAAAGTGCTAAAGACTATTAATAAATAGCACATAAACAAGAGATACAGTAAATTATTCTGTCATTGCCGCTTTTACACACCACTCACAGAGACTCATTTGGTTGTCCCACTATTGCCAAAAGAGACTTAAATCCCCATCAGCCTTTTTCATTCTCTTCGTGCCTGTTTTATATTATGGTGAAAAAAGCTGTGCTTGCACATGTGGCCAAGTCGTGGCCACGTCTAATAGTCGGTGAGGACACTTCAAAACTTATATATGAGACCCACACAGTTTATGGAGAGGTCTACAATTCTTTAAAGCCAATATTAGTCTCAGGAAGAGGTTTAACTTATGATCAGAAGCATGATAATCACCCCACCCCCTGCCCACCCACCCCCACCCATCACTGAAATGCTGCTATCTCTTTTGCTACGTTCGGTCTTGGTTTGACACGTCAGTATCAGTTGCAGATTTTTTTTTACCGCTGTGTCTCAGCCACTTTTGTTGCTGCCATCACCCGTTCGCTGGATACGAGCAGTGATCATTTCCTTTGACACCCTCTTGGGGTCCTTGGCCAAACCCAGGTAGCACATGGTGTCTATGAAGGCAGTGGTGAGATTGAGCTTGCAGCCAAACTCGCTCGTGGCGTAGTCGAAAGGGAACGTGTGATGGTAGTTGTGGAAGCCTTCCCCTGAAAACCAAAAAGCAAGAGCTGAAGTGCGACTAAGAAATGTGCATGGCTACAACAGCATGATAAAAGATATGGTCAATTTACACTCATCTGAAAACCTCACAGGACTGTGGCAGGATGACAAACAGATATTGGCTACATGTGACTGATAATGTGATTTAGTGCTCAGTGAAGCGGAGACTTATTTTTGGATTTGAAAATCTAAGAGGCCGACTGTTCTGTAATGTAATTTACAAGCTGCCAAAGTCAGATCTGCTAAATTCGTTTTTGCAATCATTATCACTTGGTTGTCATGGTAACAGCAAGGGTGTGCCCAGTTTTTTACTACGATGAATCCCGTAGAGCACTGCAGTTGAAAACATCTGATCAACAAGATTTAAATTCTGTAGCTCACAGGCAGTACTGCTGGTAAAGCCTGAATTTAAATGCTGTAGAAATCGTTGGGTAAATTTAGAATTTTTCCATAAGTTTGTGGATCATTTATAAAATGATGTCTGATGCAGTGTGCAGTAGTAAACAATCCATGAAACTATCATTGTATTGACAAAAATCAAGGTTATCCTCAGAAAGGTCCAAATGTGAACCGAAGTGCCTCCAGAATAAGCACTCAGTTTACCAAGTAGTGTTTACTACAGCTGCTCTGGGTGCTTAGAAACAAGCCTGCAACATGGAAACTACTGAAGAAACTAATTAAAATGACACAATAGGTGAGATTTAAAAGGTGTAAATTGGACTCAGGAACACAATTGTTTTTTCCATTTGCTCTTATAGTTGCTGGAAGGCAATTTAGTTATGTGCAGTGCAACAAAACAAGACATCTTTCTTCCAAGTTTGGCAGATAAAATCTGACCAACAGTGTTAATTCTTAGAAGGATGCATGGAAATACAGTTGAACACAAAGAAAAATCTGAATTGTGGATTCTTCTGCAGCCATTAGTTATCTCGTGACTTTAGTGGTGTTCTGCAGCCAACAATGGTCAGTGCTGTTTGCAGCATCATCCCCCGTGGTGTCAGCCACCACAAATAAAGTCTTGACTCACGGAAAACAGTGATACTGAAAATAACATCAGTGTCCAACTGAAAACAACTAAATGCACAGCTAGAAAGCTGACCACCGCTACATTTCAAAGCTAAAAGTGGCACAAAATAAACATTAGCCATTGGATTACCACAATGTCCCACTACAGATGCCAGACTGAAGCAGCTTTGAGAGAGCCCCCACTGTGGTTGACTTGACAAGAAAAGCTTTCAACAAGTGATGAAAGGATCATTCAAATATCAGTCAGGCGCATAAAGATGCTCAATTACGTAATTATGTAGTCACACCACAGCATGAGCACATTACTGTAGAACAAATAATAGTGCATAATAAACATGCTGTTTCCTTACCTATGGCGCTGAAAGCAACAAGTGGGTTTTCCCTTGGGTTAATGGTCTTGTCATAAGGCCTGGTGCCCCATATGTGTGCAGCGCTGTTGACCAGCCAGGTGGCATTGAGCACCACAGCGTATCTCAGGAGTCCAGGGACAAAGTACCCCACAGACAAGGATTCATCCCAGAAGTACCAGGGCACCAACGTGGGCACAAGGAAGCAAAGGATCACCACAGAGAGCTTGTAGTGCCTGAAATGAAACAAAATGGGTCTCATGAAGAGCCAGTCTCATCTGGCATAATTCAAACAAAGTGAATAGTCTGTCTAGTTTAAACTGACACTGAATAATTTTTTCGTCATGCAACACATTCTGTAATTGCGCAACACATAAGCAATATAGTGTCTCACGTGCCTGACTGTTTAAACTGTTCCGTTGTCAGGATATGGGGCCTCATAAAAGCCACAAATTTAATCCTACATTGTTATGAGGGCAATTATAAACATATTAACATGATTATCTCCAGATTTTCACATTAGCTCACTGTGCACAGCTCTGGCCAACATTAATCCCCTTTGCCTGTGAGCAGAACTGAAAATCTGGGACTGCGTCCAGAAGAGTGGAAATGTTGACAAATGACCAGTCAGTTGACACTACGGGGGCACGCTGTCATTTGGTCGCCGGTGCAAAAAGCATCCGTTATCAGAGGACCTGTTGGTAAGTGTTACCAGGGTCACTAGAACCCGACTGCCATATCCTGTGCTCCCTGAACCAGATGGGAAATTACTTTTAATAACAAGACTTCAATAAATAACAAACCCTGCAGATACATGTGTATGTGACTATGATTGTGCATCTTCAGTGCTGCCACAGGAAATAGTGTGACATTCATGCAACACTTTAAGTTGTAAAAGTGTCAAGGGCAAGTGGGCATCAAGCCTTGTGCCTTTGACACCAAATTAACTCAGTCAGTTTTGACATTTTCATGACCAAATCAACACCATATTTTATTCCAAGCAATTTTATATCCATAACTTAAACTACCAATTAATTGTAACACTGATATGTTAAACTAAGCATCCACATGACATATGCTGGTACTTTTGCAGATGTGTCTGTTTGAGCATTTTGTCTCATACAATAAGGAAAGATAACATAAGTTGTATTCATTTTTGCAGATAAGGTCGACAAGAAACTCCCATGATAAGCCATGATAACCCATGGCTGTGAAACAATTATGAAGTCAGGTAAATCTTAGTAAATAGCCTGCAGTGGCAAATAATAACATATAGACACTCCTTACGGCTGACTAGGATCTGTTTAGCCTGGGATCTCTGAGTTCCCTTTAGAGAGACACACTGGAGAGGAACGACAGCAGCAAATCTTCACAAATAAACTCTGAATAATGTTTGCTCACCTCCTCTGGAACATAACCACTTTATCTGCTTTCAGGTCCAACAGCTCCAGTTTCCTTCCCTTTTCAATGACGTCGGGGTGCTTGCGAACCAGCAGCCAGCCAATGTGGGCGAAGAAGAACCCCCGTGTGGCGTTGTGGGGGTCTGCGTCCGTCTCGGAGTACTTATGGTGGACGCGGTGGTCCCTTGCCCACTCATATATGTCATTCTGCTCGCGGAGAGACAGGCAGAGATAGAAAGGATTATGTCATGGGCATCCATAGATGTGCATCGGAGTTGAAGATCATCAGATTAGGGTCAGGGATCATGTGGTGACAAAATAATAAATCCATATCACTCAGATTACATAATTTTACGGAAATCATACACAATTGCTGCAAAACAATACTAATGGCATTTTTCGTAAATCTGTAACAAATAAGTGAGACAATTACAATGAAATCTTTAAGATCCATCCAGCCATGCCTTATTGTATATAAAAAGACTGTGTCTAATGTGTTTTTTTTCTCAATTGCCAAATTGAGAAGTGTTTAAACTATGTCCACTTTTTCTCTCATTGGAGAATACAGAATCTATAAATATGCAAATACAAGTATGCAAATATTTTTATATTGCGTGTAACTACTGGACACAGTACAGTTTAAGTGTTTGTGTCATGGAGGTGTCCACGTTACACTTGTGCAAGTTGCCCGTTGGACCACAACTGGCTCAAAAACTAGCTGTCATGTTACAAAATCATGCTGATGCTCCCACATGTTAATCTAAGATTAAAGGTGAGCGGCCCCATAAACCAGCTTTCTAGTGTCAAACTCTGCACAGTGAAGCTCAAGCACAACTGAGGAACAAGAGGCAAAACAAGACTTGGAGACAATGGTTACATCACTTTTTTTTTCTGTTTTACCTGAAAGGCCATGGAGTTCGCAAGAGCGAGGAAGACTCGCAGGGGAAATGAAGCCTTATAGGATCTGTGGCTCCATAATCTGTGTGCGCCAGCGGTCACACCAAGAGCACTGATGAGGTAGCACACTGCAGCTGGAAGAAAGAGAGGTGGAAAGGACAGATGTCTTGGGGGGAACTGTCACCACTATGTTGAGATTAATTTTACACCCGTGAGAGCAGAGTCACTGGGACACCATGTTCTTTCCATCACACCCAGGCCTCTTTGTTCAGAGAAAAGTCATCTATGTTGGAAGACGGCATGGTGGGAGCGTGCAGGTCTGCCCTCACACTTGTGCCGCTCTAAAACTGCTGAATGTGTTCCTATGTGAAGCCCTAGACAAGACTACCCAGGATTTGAGACCCGGGGGCTTCTGGCTGGCAAAGAGCACTCTGTTGTGGTGCCACACAGCTCACAATGGCATGTCTATGGGAATGGTGATTGTGCTTTGTCTTCCCCGGTGAAATAATATGCAGCTCGGCATTGCAAAGAGAGGGGAAAATTATGCAGTGCCAGAGTGGACACAAAGTTGAGACTGTTCAGGAATTCAAGTCATCCCTCAACTGTCTACAGAAAGTCCAATTATTCAGCAAAGGCTTTGGCTTTTTAAAAATCACTGAAATTCAAATATTTCTAATTTGGGAAACGGTGTACATTCTCCCAAACCGGAATAGTTTGTAATCAGCCACAGGTTTGAGCCCAAAAAAGGGAGGGACAGGGCAGATCTGGAAGCTCATAAAAATGGGTGTGCAAAATGAAAAATTACAAGGCCAGAGTGACTCATTCTCCATTTCCCCCCCCACTGGCATGACCCCCCCGCCCCTCAGGCTGCATGCACTGTAGTTAGCAGTGATCGCACAACATCAGCACATTTTGTTCGGCATACTGTGGCCTACGAGGCTGGGGGAGAAAACCCCCCCAAACAAAACCTGCAACGCTGCGCAGCATTTACTGAATACTTACTCCATGCAAGAGTTAAAACCGATGCGGTGGGAAGGAGAATCAGCCCATACAGCGCGCCGATGTGTAGGAGGGTCATCAATATAATATTTCTCCACACCAGCATCCTCGGCGGCTTGGGACCATCTTTTTCTTCGTAGGTGTCGTCAAAAACATCCTCCGCCGTCGATGCCTCGGCCATGGCACCTCCGTTTTGCTGCCTGCCAGCGTGATGGTTCCTGGTTTCCGTTTCGGTCATTTTGCCGAAGTGGTTCTGTAACAGCAGTGCGCAGCAGGAAAAAACAGAGAGAGAGAGAGGGAGAGGGAGAGAGAGACAGCGAGAGAGAGTGGGGGAGTGGAAAGGGGAGAGAGGGAGATGTTGCTCAGTTAAATGCGTACAGCAGGATGCAGAAACGCGAAGAGAGACAGGGGAAGTACGGCGGCTGGCTGTGTACATACAGGAGGGCTGACTCTTATATAGCAGCGGCGTGCCACCGTGTCTCCGCTGGCACACAGTTATGTCACCGCTGTATGTCTCCTTTTTTCCGGTATATCCTAGCTACTTCCTCACGGTGCGCCCGCGGTGCGACATGTCACTGCTTTAACGCTCTCTTTCCTGTTACCCCGGTTACCACTTTTCACCTGTTTAACGGCCGACTGCTGCTCTGATTAGCTCCTTTAGCCGGTCTCTTGCTCTAAGATACTTCTTACCAGGGGTATAATTTATGTACCCCCGCCGGTGTCAAATATAAACGATTACTATACCGCTGTTTCCGGGCACCGGGCACCGGCAGTTAGCCGTTAAACATGTAGCTAGGCAGGTTAGTTGCCATAGCAATATACTGGAAGATAACCACTCTAGGTAACTAACGGTTACTGGTTTGCTTGGTTATACCGAACTAACCTAAACTGGCCATATGTTGAATACCATACACCATCATTTTAACCAAAGTTTGACCATAATGTATAAACTATGTCATGCCGTTTTAAATCCATCCACCCATTTTCTATACCTGCTGTATCCTGTGTCACAGGGTCACTTGAGCCTATCCCAGATACAGAGGCAGGGTACATCGTCAATGGCAGGTCTGACATTGAAGGACAGACAACCAATCACACTGAGAGGCAATTAAGAGTCACCAATTAACTTAACCTGCATGTGTTTGGATTGTGAGAGGAAGCTGAAATACTCAGAGAATCCACACAGGTACAGAGAGAACATGCAAACTCCACACAGCAGGGCCTTCCTCAACCGGGGATTGAACCCAGGACCCTCTTACTGAGAGGTGACAGTATTAACCACTACATCACTATATGTCAACTTAAATTAGTAAAATGTATATATGTGTATAGGCCAGGAGTGCAAAGCTACAGGCATATGCGTGCCATATGTTGGTTCCAGCAGCAGCGACATACATGTAGTCAAATACAATGCACAATTTGCATCTGACCCCTTTGCGTCTCTGTAAAAAATTGTCATTCAAATTTGTTTAATTTAAATGTGTGCCTCCCCTGCTTGAGCCTTTACTCACCTGAGGGCTCCCAAAGCTGCGAGAGATCTGGACACACCTAATATGCAGGTAAAGATGGATGGAAAATAGAGTATGAACTGCTCTTATTGCCTGTCCTGAGGTTGTTTTAAAGCAGCTGCTGGATTGGGGAGGGGGGGGCGGGGGCTCTGGATGTCCCATTGGCTGTTTGCTTGACTTAATGTTTACCCCCCACTCCCTTTTTTTCACCATCATAAAGTCTCATCATATCCAGAATCAATAGCAATTGCCCAATCTGTGAAATCAAGCTCTTGATCTTAATATGATGCTTTAATCTGATGAAACATTGGGAGTGGTCATTAAACCTGGGTCAGTCCATCTGACACAATGATGTCATACAGTCTCAAGATGAGATGAGGCAATCAAGAAAGTTGCAGCCATGAGTCTGTGCACTTTACCCCTGATGGCATGTCACTCTTTTCCAAATGACAGCAGACACTGTGCAGTTTAAAGGCTTTCTGTTGTTTTGTAAGCTTTGGTGAACAATTTCATAACAAATCTAGCCTGACATGGTTGTTGACTTTGGCTGAGGTATCTCTACTTTTGGTTGATGCAGTACATTTTTCTCAGACGTTGACATCAGCAGTGAGAAATAGAATGGGCAGAAAGCTTTTCACCAAAATGAGAAAGACAAGTGGGAGTCTGCACAAAACTTTGCAGCTAAAATGCGATTATTATATAAGATTTTTTTCATCATTTTCTGAAGCTTGTGCTTTAAGGTCAATAAAGCGCAGTCATGTATTGGTAACAAGAATGTCTTTCAAGTTTTGGTAAGGTTAGCCAAAGCAGAGAGGAGTGAAACATCAGGTGGTATTTACCCTCCGCACCCTGGCTGTTTTTGTGTAGTTAAAAAAGGTAATTTCCCAGCCTTTCAGCTGACTGGTACAGCCTGATGATTTTGTGTCATCACCCTATTACTTCACTCAAGAGATAAAACAGCATCCTATCAGCCAAGGCCGCCTTGTCGCAATGTGTGAGCTCACTTAAACGCTGGTAACCTCTCCTGAACAAAACTTGCCCACTCACACTGTATACTCATTATGTTTTGACCTTTAGTGAACTGGAATGAATGGGATGTTGCCTCGAAAAATGGCTCCAAAAAAGTTGTGACAGCGCCATCTACTGCACAAATATAGCTACTGCTGGACAGAGACAGGTTTCCTGACTCAATTCTTGGAGCAAAAGGCAAGATTGTCAGGTAAAGACTTTCTGTGTGAGGGTACATGTAGAGACAGAATCAAATCAACATCAACACTATATTTAAAACTTTGCTGTAAACAAGATAGTTTTATTTGTTTTATTTATTGCTGGACTTTTGTACTAGATTGCAGCAGAGACTGCAGTCTTAAAAGGCCCTGCACAGATCAATCAACGTTTGCAATGTTTAAATGAACAACAGAGCAAGGGAGATTTTGTGATTAAAGCTAAATTTGCACATACACACAAGTAGTGCAGGGCAAGGAGCAGAAAATTAATCACCAGTAACATTTGCTGCAAACAACCAGCAATTTCTGATATTTCACACCAGATGCAAGAAAGCACCAGCAGATTATAACAGATGGTTACAAACAAACATTTCCATTATCACCAACATAGCACAACATTATTCAACTCTCAATGAGTTGTTCAGTGGTTAAAGAAGCTCACATCTGAGGAAGAACTACTTGCTACCTCTCAAAAAGTAACACCAGTTCACAGTGAGGAGTATGTGGGAACATATCCACAGGCACAGCGAGAGTTGGAGAAAAGGCCTCTCCTGTAAGTTTCTTCTGCGGGTCAGGAAAACAACAAAGCTCCCTGAAGTTCCTCATGGCCTCTCCTTCCGGCTTGCAGGAAATGTAGACCAGCCTGCGGATGGCAGGTTGGTTTCGTAAAGCTCGGACCACTTTGTGGTGCAGGCCAGCTCGGGCAGGGTTTACCACAGCTGCCACAGCGCCTCCATCTGCAAAACTCAACTGAGACATGAGGCCAGGAAGCACCATCTCTGCCTTCCCAGGGATAAACTCACAGTTCAGTACATTGTTCAGATCTGCGTTGTGTCTGGCATCTTTCACTGCCTGCTCTACAAGCTCTACACCGATAATTCTGTCCACTCTGGGAGAAGCAGTGATGCCAATGGCACCTGTCCCGCAGCACACATCTAGAAGGGTACCACCAACTTTTGTTCTTCCTCCACCTTCCTTGTGGTTTGAGACACACAGGTCTCTCACTGTGCCATAAAGCACCTCAGCAGCTGCCTGGTTCACTTGGAAGAAAGCATCGGCAGAGATGCGGAACTTGAAACCCAGGACCTGGGAAAGACAAAACAACAGCTGTTAAAAAATGCCAAAGGTGTGTAATGAATAATATTGGCTTGAAATGGGCAGTTACTAATCAGTAACAGAAAGCCTGGATCACAACTGGTAAATGGCGTGTAAAAGACATAGGTATTTAACAGATGAGGAGGATATAATGTTAGATAGTATAAAATTGCATTCTGGCAACTGCAGGAGCCAGTGTCGTCACATATTAATAACTAAACTCTGGATTTCTTGGTTTGTACAGCATCAGTTTTTTTTTTTTTTACAAGGCGCTGTCCGCTAAGTCCTAAAACTTCATGGAAGTCTAATATTTGGTGTGGGTTTTTTTGGCTGTAACTGTATTTTTTATTTATGTCACTTCAGGGTAAGGTGACAGTATGACAGCACTGCTAACAATTATTAACATAAATTTTAAATGGATTAATTTGAGATCTACAGGTATAGCTGCATATCACACCATATCAGATGACAGTGATATCAGTTTTAAAAGTTATTATTTTTATTGCAGATAATTGGCTGACATTTTCTTCTGATTACTTTTTTTTTCTGAAAATGGAATAAAACAACTAAACTTTAAGTGCCTGTGACTTTGAGGTCACTCCACCAACTCACAACAAAACATTATTCTAAGAAGTTAGTTGCACACACTTCTGGGTGGGTAAAGTGTTGCTGCATGTTGAAAGTTCTTGCAAATGCAATGTATATTCGTCCTGACAGAGTACGTTACCTCCTCGTATATGTGTGGCCGACCATGCAGGAGCTGATATGGAGAGACCTCATGAGTGCAACGGGTCATGGTGCTCTCCTGGAAAAACAGTGAGTCCAGCTGACAGACTGATCCAGGCCCCCGTATGAAGTAATTCACCAGGTCCGCTTTATGGACTGCCACCTCTTCTGGTGTGAGCGTCTGTGGATGAAAGTACACTATAGCCATGGTGTGTCCCTCTGAGTTGGTCCTGACAGTGACCTCTCTCCAGTGGCCCCCCGTGTGGAAGAGCAGGCAGGGCTCCAGGGGGGAGAGGCGTATGAAGTCCTGGTAGCACCTGGCTACCAGTTTGTGCTTCTCTGGCATGTTGAGCAGGTGGTCTCCATTGATGCAGACAATGTTTCCATCCCTGCCCGTGCCCACATAAAGCCCAACTGTCTTTGGGTCTCCGTCCACTCCCCTGTTGACAGAAAACGTAGACTTGTTGCGGTAGCCATCTCTCACCGGAGATGGCAGAATGTCCAGGACGGGGAACCCAAGTTCACTTCTGCCAGGTGGTTGTGAGTCACCACGAAGATGCCTGGATAAGTGGCACAGTATGCTCTCCTGACGCTTCTGCTTGAGCTCAAGCTGCTCATCATAACTCAGCCTCCACAGAGGGGTCGCCACATCAGCCAGCCTCTCCTCCCACGACGCATGGTCTGCCCAGGGAAGTTTCTTGTGTCGCCTTCTCTGCTTTTTCTTCGACAGTGAGCTCCCTTGGTCAGACAACACATTGTCAAAAGTCGAAAACAACTGACTGGTTCGCCTCAGAGTAAACACAACTTTGCGTTTGACAAAAGTGACTGACCTGCTGCATGTAGCTGCCAAAGCCATCTTTATTTTCAGAGAAGCAGCTGAGCTGGCTGAAACCGCCGCAGATAATGAGCGCTGCTTAACATCAAATTAACATCACTGACTTTTAAGAAAGATGTTTCAAAAAACGTCTCTTCTCTCCGACGTTATTGAGGCGCGTGTTGAAGGTTCAATTTGACTTCTGTGACGTTTTATTTCAGAGCCACACAATCTGTGTCGTCATCTCCGCGCGTCCAGGGGCAGGTAAACATTTCCGCTGTGTCGCCATGGACTCAAACAAGGACGAAGCCGAGCGTTGCATTAAAATAGCATTAATCGCCGTCAACAACAACCAGCCGGACAAAGCCAGGAAGTTTCTTGAGAAGGCGCAGCGTTTGTTTCCGACAGAGCAGGCCAAAAGTAGGTGAAGGTTTTTCTTGTCTGCGGTTTGATGTCAGCTTACGGGCCGTCGCTGTGAAACAAGCTAACGTTAGCATTACCGTCTTAACGAGTGTTACTCCACGGAAGAAGGCCTGGCTTTTACTATCAGATCGATGTTTAAAAATTCTCTTAAACTCACGCATAATTTCTGTCCAGCTAAGAACATTTTTTTAAAAAACTCTTGACAGAGACATAGATAAGAATGGTAGCGTCTGTAATGCACGCTCTGAAGCTGCGTTAATTTTGGCATTGGCCGGTTGTGAAATATATCTCGGAAAAACTGAGCTTTTATTTTTCAATGTATTGGATGAAAGTTTTTGTTTACTTTTGAGGATTGTATGTTTTTGTTTCATGAACAACGATACAAAGAAATGCTAATATATACGTTATTAGTCCTACTATTATAATATTATAGTTGTGTGGCTTGTATACAGGTAAATACACAGATAAGAAACTTGGTTTTATTGCTCTTGGCGAGGATTTCAAACAAATACTCCATTTCCCAACTTTGAAAAGCCAAAGGCATTTAAAACTAAAGCGCTTGTTCAACATTTAAAAAATGTTGTCCTTGTATGGTAAAAATGTGAGTATGGTACAATAAAGTTTTAGCAGGAAAAAATAATGGCCGAAACGAAACACCAGCTGCTCCAGACTGACGCTGGTATTTGTAGTTTTTTTTCCTGCTGCACATTTAGTGACTTAATATTTTAAAAATGCACTAACTTGTTTATTTATAATGTAAGGGATAGCAGCCGCAGTGCTAACCTTTAGCTCGCCGTGCTAGTGAAGAGACCGGCCGGGAGTGAACGCTCGGCAGGGAGTAACGAGACTCCTTTTCTCTTGCAGACTTGTTGGAGTCGTTAACGCAGAACGGGAAGCCTCCGGAGGAGAATGGCGGTGCCGTGAACGGAGACGGACCCGCCATGAGACACCGCGGCCACACGGAGGAGGCGGAGAGGCCCGCACAGGGGGCCACAGACTCAGCCAAATCCTACACGGCAGACCAGCTGGAGGCCGTCAGAAAGTCAGTGCGCCCTGTTTTATACATAACTTTTCACCGCGTGTTTTATTGTAGTATCTTTATTTCAGTCATTAATATGACAGTATTTTGGATATATTTTATAGCGGACACTACAAAAACACAGTAGTGATGACCAAAACAAGTGACAGTGCCTGTTTTATTGGAGCACTCCGATGTTAATCAGTAATTTGTCAGTATTTTGGTGATATGCCATGAAAGTACCCACCATCTTACACTTTCAGAAGTCAATGTGCTTCAAAATGAGTGAAGACAACTCCAACAAACAAATAAGTTGTTGGGTCTTAAAAGAAACACGGGATGTACAAAACAATTTTTTTTTATCTTAAACAATGTTATATTCCATCGCATGTTAAATATTTTAAGGACAACATTGTTGTCTGTGGCCAATGACCAAGCAGTTAAATCATTTAATTTTATCTCTGCCTTTTAAGAAAGAGCAATAGTTTTGTATTGCATTGACATGGAAACTACAATCTGTTCAGACCAAAATTAGAGTTGAATGCAATGAGTATTATTGCATTAGTGTATTATTTTTTTCGAAGGGGTTTATAAATAAGAATGTTATTACAAATTTTATTACAAACAAGATGAAGACTTTAAGTAAGTATAGCAAGAGAAATTGCAATTGTTAAATGTTCATAGAGGATAAACATCATCCCTAGAAAAATGCACAAATTTTATTTCGCTATTCCCTACTTCATTGTGTTTTATTGACATTAATTAATATGATGTTTGATGTCACATTAATATATCAGAGCATGTATGTATATGTTGTGAATCTTTTGTACTTTTTTTCTTTATTTTTAAACTACAGGATTAAGAGCTGTAAAGATTATTACCAAATTCTTGGAGTTGAAAAGACTGCCTCTGAGGAGGATCTTAAAAAGGCTTACAGAAAGCTTGCTCTGAAATTTCACCCAGATAAAAATCACGCACCCGGAGCCACAGAGGCATTTAAAGGTAAATTCAAAGTCATTTGCAGTGCTGTTCTATGCGGGACATGTAAATGTAAGCTTATTACATGCATTTTCTTTTCATCTTTTGTGTCTTTCAGCTATTGGTAATGCCTATGCTGTGCTGAGTAACGCTGAGAAACGAAGGCAGTATGACCAGTATGGAGAAGAGAGATCACACCCAAGCAGACAGAGACACCATCGTGATTTTGAAGCAGATATCTCTCCTGAGGACCTTTTCAACATGTTCTTTGGTGGAGGCTTCCCATCAAGTAAGTAAATGAAGATAAAGTATCAGTCAGGATGTTGTTGTGCTCTGGTGCACAGTATATTTTTCATATGTAAAATAACATGTTTACATGTCTTTGTAACAAATTTAACACAAGAGCAAGCTGGCTTCCTTATCAATGTACAGCATGAGTCCTACAGAACAATATTGATGGTATTGCATATTCTTTGCTATTACATACAAATATTGCATTCCTTAGACAAAACAGTGTTCCAGAGCATAAAAATGTTTTAGCTATCAGTGAGTCTTGTAGTTTATGTACTCAGGTCTCTAACAATTGGCTCAACTTAGCTCTTATCTGCAATCACTCGCTGGTCAGAGTCAATGAGGCAGAGCTGTACGACTGGTTTTTCAGCCCCAAGAGTTTAGTTCGTTTTTTACTCCGCCTTTTCACCTTTCACAAGCAGACAACCACAGGCCACTTTCTTATCAGTAACATCTTACCACCATGTGACATCACTATCAGATTCTCACTTGTATGAGTGTGATTGGCCAGTTTTTCTCTGATGTTCACTGGAGTGATAATACCCTCTGCTGAGTAACAGCTTGATTTTTATTTGTATCGTCAGTAGTGACTACATTCATAGCCGTGCAGTATAATGGTAGTGTAAAGTATACGTGTCCACTGTTTGGAATGAACAGGCTAAATCCAAAGTCCTGAAAATAAATCAATCTAACCAAATAATAGTCTAATTCTGATTCAGATAACATGGTTTCTTTGATCAGCCATGTCATAAATTGCCTCTAAGTATAGTTCCCAAATGCCTCCACCTCCCTGACTGAATATGTGATAATCAGTCCCACATTATGTTTTTTCTTTTGTTTTCTCCAATTCTTTTTAGGTAACGTACACGTTTACAGAAATGGAAGAATGCACTTTGCACATCATAATAGGCAAGAAAGACGAGAACAACAGAGAGATGTAAGTCCTGTCTGTCATACTTTCATTTGATACCGGCTGATGTACTCTATGATCTGTAATATAACAGTAATCAAATATTTGTTCTCTCTCTGGACAGGGAGGTCTGGCTCTGTTTGTCCAGTTGATGCCCATCTTAATCCTTATCATCGTCTCTGCTCTCAGCCAGATGATGGTCACCCAGCCTCCCTACAGCCTTAGCTACCGCCCGTAAGTGGCTTTCCTTTCATAGAGCATCTAGAGGTTGTGTGAAAATGCATCAACATCTGTCTCACTCTCTGTTATTTAATCTTCCTCAGGTCAGCCGGTCATATTCACAAAAGGCACACATCACACCTGAAGGTGCCTTTCTATGTGGGAGACCGCTTCAATGAAGAATTTTCTGGGAATAACCTGAAAAATGTTGAGAGAAGTGTAGAAGAAGATTACATCTCGAACCTCAGAAACAACTGCTGGAAGGAGAAGCAGCAGAGTAAGTTCACAGCAGGACTGCACCCCATTTTAATTACTGCTTAATAAGCCTGTTGTTTTTTTACTTCAATCACTTGTTTTGATAAATGTCAGGAAACAGTGAAAAACAGACCACCAAATTTTGATATTTGATTTGCTTGTTTTGTCTGACAAACGGTCCCAAACCTGAAGATATTCAGTTAGCTGTCATAAAACACAAGAAAACTAGCAAGTTCCAAAACCATCTGATGTGATAAATAATTTTCCACTCATTAATACATTTATCAACCAACTATTTCAGCACTAGTTTACCATACTGCTGATGTACGGTATTCCAGCTGGATTTCAGCTTCTTCTAACATTGAAATTATGCTGATTTTTTTTTTTTTTACAACAACCTCCAAAGCACTACTTGAATACATGTGGACTTTTATATTTATCAAGTAGTTGATTGAGATGACGCATCATGATATATTTCCTCTCTCTGTCATTCAGAGGAAGGCTTACTGTATCGAGCGCGTTACTTTGGGGATTCTGAGCTGTACCAAAGGGCACAGAGAATGGGGACTCCCAGCTGTTCGAGACTATCTGAGATTCAAGTGATATTGGACGGATAGAAACCACTTGCACACATACGGGTAAGTTGCCACAAAAGTCACAGTGACATTACAATATAATCGCTACTGTATACATAACATGGACTGCAAAGACTTTATCTACACTATCCACAGAGCTCACACACACTCTGCATTACAGCTCACAGTTTGATTCCCAACATGCCAGGCTGCTATTGCCATTCATATGAATTAAAATACTCACCTCTGGTATGTAATCCATCACAATCAGCATTTGGTCCGCTTTATTTTCGTCCATTACCTTCTTGACGCACCATAAGGAAGCTGCAGATTGACACCTGATATTAAAGAGTCAGCCGTCTCAGATGTCAGCGTTACCCGCAGGCACCTCACTGCATCAACAAGAAGAGGCCCCTTAACTGCATTACCATGTAGTAACAGAACCTCACCAATAAAATGACATCAGTGAGGGCAGCTCATAGATTTTCTGTCTTGAGTCAAATATCAAAATTAACAAAAAAAGCAATGTGTATGATTTTAAAAAATGACAATAGTTGTTGGTAATCTAAAATAGTCAGTAAGATCATTTATTTTTAGCTGTTTCAGTGATACTGCATTGCACAACTGATAGTGATAATGAATGAGTCTTTTTCTGTGTGTGTGTGCATGTGTGTGCATGTGTGTATGCATGTATAGGAATCCAATAAAAGCCCATCCTCTGTAGAGCTACAGCTGCATATCTATAATTTATTCTTTTCTCTTCCTCAGGTTCGTCTGTACTTGAATCTAATTAGAAGAAATCGGTCAGAGCCCACTCAAATTGGAGCATATTTCTGCAGCAAACCAAGAGAATCAAAATGCCTTACGTGCAGTGGGCAGCAGACCTCATCAGGGAACCTCTCTGCAACTCGGTGTAGATTGACTTCCTGTAGAACTGTGAGAAGCTTTGAGTTGACTGCAGACATTTTCTTACTCTAGTGTCTTCAGGACGGTTGAGAGTCCGCTCGTTGTCACAGTGGAAAGTAAGAGCATAGTTGTCCATTTGAACGGTTAATGAAGCTGCTAAGATAAGCTTTCTCTGTCCCAGTCTTTTTGTTTTCTTTTTAACATTTTGAGAAACCTCATGGCCTTCTCATAGACAGACGTCTGAGCCACTCACAAGGAAAGTGTGTAATTTTTATAGTTCTTACCAATGTAAATATTCATTTTACTTTTAACAGTGCAGGGTTTATTGGAGTTAATATCATTTACTATAATGTTATTACTGTATGTGGATTTGCTTGTAGCCTGTTGGATCATAAGTATTGAAAATCGTTGCACAAATAAAAGTAAACCATATTTATTAAATTAACATGCTAAAATTGTATGAAAGTTTCTTTGAATTAAATTTGTCTGACGGTTGACTGGTGTATATTTTCTCTTTTAAACAAAACTCAGCTTGCACATCAGTGAGGCTGATGCTAATAAGTTATAATGCTTACCATGTTCTCTGTATATTTAGCAAGCTAACATTTCTTCATAAGACTAGACTAATGGGAATGTTACGAGTTTGGCAAGTATTTG